>BRXX01000011.1:0-17178 GCA_030267905.1 Triparma verrucosa | reverse complement strand
TAGAATTACTTGCACGTGCAAACGGTGATGTGAAAGATAGATAGATAGTCCTCGCATCGTCTTACCCGGCTCAAATACGAGGGCGGAACAGATGGTCCCTTCGTAGCAGATCCTGAACGTTATATTGAAGAGGTAAATGAAGCGCAAAAAACTTCCGAGGAAGCAGCAAAATATCACCAAGAAGCGGACTCGCTTGGGCTGGAAGAAGCCACTGACAAACGTTGTCTTGCCCATGGACTTGGGCCTACTGAACTGGACGCTAGAACTGCAGTTGTGGGAGGTGGGAGGTGGGAGGGGGTTAGGGGGGGGGGGGCAGCGAAGAGCAAAACTGACAAGCTGAATTTCACCTCCTTCTCCTGAGATTCTCCTGCCCCTTGGCCGCAGCCGCAGCCACGCTCTTTTTCGCCGACTCGTCCAACTCTGTCAAGTGCTTGTAAATTTCGTTCGCGCAGAACACCCACAAAAAAAGGAACACTAACATGAATATTGCTGCATACGCAGTTGACGCAGCGGGGTAAACGTCGATGAAGTGGGTCTTGCAATCGGCACCATTGTGGAAGACGTCGCACTGACACAAGTCTTCTTCGTCTTCCTCGCTATTGCAGAGAATGTGCGGCGAGTACCTGCGTTGGTTTGCATGAGTTGGGGGTGGAGAGGGGTTAGGGGAGTAGGGGGGTTAGGGTTGGGAGGTAAGATCTATTAGGGTTAGACTTACGTTATAGAAACCTTGTCCCCATCGGCGCAATTTTTGCTCAACGGAGTACAAGATGTCATGCAGTCGATGACGGATTCCCCATGAGTCTCCCACACTATGTTGGTGCTGGCGTCAGGGCAGAGCGCTTGCTGTGAGGTCGTTGGGAAGGAGGGCATGATTGATCTACTGAGGGGGAGGGGGGTTCGGTGAACTGTTTGGGTGGGGATGGGGGTTGTTTGGGAGGGAGGGGAGAAGGAGGGTTCAGGAGACAAGGGAATGAGATTGATATAGATAGCAGGACAGGCCTTTTAGTAGTGGCTGGGATCAACGGGAGGGTGGAAATATAAGGTCAAATAACAAGATTCTGAAAAATCCAATGATTGATTTAGCATCAAAAAAGGGAAAGGGTTCGTTTCGTCTGCTGTCCCATCGGTGCGGCAGACAGAACTTCTGCGTATGTAACCTTAACCTTTGGATCTACGTGTGGGTTAAGTTTCGTTGAGGTTTGGCGACGGTCTCATCAAGAATTATTGAAATGTGTAATGAAATAATGACATCGATAGTTTTTTTTATAAAGTTCCTTGCTTCTCCTACTGGTTTGTTCATAAACGCGTTTTATCAAAAGGGGCATCTTTTTCTTTCCTTAGTCGACCTGCTCCATGGCGGACTCCTCCTCTCCGTCATCGTCGAGTTCGGGTAGGTCGTCCATCTCGCCATCGGAGTCCTCGTCGTCCTCGTCGATGGAGAGGCCGAGCTTGATCAGGCGGTGGATGCGGGAGGCGAAAGTGGCAGGCTCGTCGAGGGAGAAGCCGGAGGTGAGGAGGGAGGTGTCGTAGAGCAGCCAGACGAGGTCCTTGACGGTCTTGTCGGACTGGTCGGCGGCGGCCTTCTCCCTGAGCGCCTCGATGATGGGGTTGGTGGGGTTGATCTCCATGGTCTTCTTGGAGGACATGTAGGCGGACTGGGTGGAGTCGCGGAGGGCCTGGGCCTTCATGATGCGCTCCATGTTGGCGGACCAGCCGTACTCGCCGGTGACGAGGCAGCAGGGGGAGTCAGCGAGGCGGTTGGAGACGGAGACCTTCTCGACCTTGTCGTCGAGGACCTCCTTCATGAGCTTGCACAAGCCCTCGGACTTGGCCTTGGCCTCCTCGAAGCTCTTCTTCTCGTCCTCGTCCTGCTCCATGTCGAGTCCCTCCTTGGTGGCGGAGATGAGCTTCTTGCCCTCGTACTCCTTGAGCTGCTGGACGCAGTACTCGTCGATGGGGTCAACCATATAGATGACCTCGTATCCCTTCTTCTTGAGCTTCTCAAGGAAGGGGGAGTTCTCGACGGCGCGCTTGGACTCTCCGGTGACGTAGTAGATTCCGGGCTGCGCGTCGGACATCCTTCCGACGATGTCGTCGAGGCTGGTCTGCTCCTCTCCGGACTTGGTGGTGTGGTACCTGAGGAGCTTGGCGATCTTGTTCCTGTTGGTGGAGTCCTCGTGGACTCCGAGCTTGAGGTTCTTGGCAAAGGCCTCGTAGAACTTGGTGTAGAGGTCGGCGTTGTCGGCGAGGTCAGTGAACATCTCGATGCACTTCTTGATGAGGTTCTTCTTGATGACGCGGAGGATCTTGTTCTGCTGGAGGGTCTCACGGGAGATGTTGAGGGGAAGGTCCTCAGAGTCGACGACTCCCTTGACGAAGGAGAGCCACTCGGGCATGATGTCCTCGCAGTTGTCCATGATGAAGACCCTGCGGACGTAGAGCTTGATGTGGTTGAACTTCTTCTTGGATCCTCCCTCGAACATGTCGAAGGGAGCGCGCTTGGGGCAGAAGAGGATTGCCTTGAACTCGAGCTGTCCCTCGACGGAGAAGTGCTTGACGGCGGCGTGCTGTGGTTGCGAGGAGCGAAACGAAGAAACGAGTTAGAATGACAGAATGACTTGCGATTGACACATCTCCAGCTTCTCACCTCCTCCCAGTCGTTGGAGAGGGCCTTGTAGAAGGCGACGTACTCGTCGTGGGTGACGTCGTCGCTCTTGCGCATCCAGATGGGCTTCTGGCCGTTGAGGTGGTCCCACTCGTGGGAGACCTCCTTGATTTTCTTGGTCTTCTTCTCCTTCTTGGCCTCGTCCTCGTCGACCTCCTCGACCTTGGGCTTGTCGTCGTCCTCGTCCTCGTCGTCCTCGTCGTCGGTGACCTCCTTCTCGGTGGTCTTCTCGGTGTAGAGCTTGATGGGGAAGCCAACGAACTCGGAGTGCTTCTTCACCAAGTCCTTGAGCCTCTTCTCCTCGAGGTACTCGGCCATGTCCTCCTTCATGGTGAGGACGATGCGGGTTCCGCGGCCCATGGGCTTCGGGTCGACGTCCTGCTCGATGACGAAGGACCCTCCGGCCTCGGAGGTCCAGGTGTAGATCTCGTCGTCGTTGTTCTTAGAGGTGACGGCGACCTTGTCGGCGACAAGGTAGGCGGAGTAGAAACCGACTCCGAACTGACCGATCATGGAAATGTCGGCGCCGGCGGTGAGGGCCTCCATGAAGGCCTTGGTTCCGGACTTGGCGATGGTTCCGAGGTTGTTGATGAGGTCCGTCTTGGTCATTCCGATTCCGGTGTCCTCAATGGTGAGGGTGTTGTTGGCCTTGTCGGGGATGAGCCTGAGGTTGGTGTGGGGGGGTTAGTTTGGGTTCAGGGGAAGGGGAAGAAGGGGAAGGGGAAGGAGGATCTGTGCTGGGGTTAGGGTTTGTGTCTCACCTGATCTCCATCTCCTTCTCGGACTCGAGGACTCCAGCATCAGTCAAGGACTGGTACCTGATCTTGTCAAGGGCATCAGAGGCATTACTGATGAGCTCCCTAAGGAAGATCTCCTTGTTGGAGTAGAAGGTGTTGATGATGAGCGACAACAACTGGTTGATGTCGGCGCTGAAAGCGAAGGTTTCGGCTTCGGGCTGTGGTTAGGGTTAGGAGGGGAATGTGTTAGAGTTGAGTTGTCAACTTTTGAGTTGTCAACTTTTGAGTTGTCAACTTTATTGGTCTGCAGAACGAAACGCTTCAAAGAACGAAACGCTTCGTTGACGGTCAACACAATAAATTGGAGTACAGTGGGGTTTTTGCCTGGCCGTCTCGGTCGATAAATGGCAAACGACGACCAGGAGTCGAGCACCAAAGGGCGGAGCGTACAGGGGGGTGGTGCAAAACCTCTTAAATCCCCATCCTCGTCATTTTTCCAAATCGTCGCCCGTCTGTTGGCCCTCTAGGAAGGGATTTAACGCACGTGCAGAATTTTAAACGATATGATGGGATATATCTATGCTTTAAGATCAAGATATGACATCGTATAATGTTCTAACAACGATTGGTAGAGCATAAATGAGAAGAATCGACTCCGTCCCACGTTCGCGGACGAATTCCAGTCATGCTCAGAATTACTGCTTTAGACGGACGGATGGACAGAGCTACGGTTGCTGGCGTTTATTTGTGACTGATGAAGTACTGCAAGCATCCGCATATATCCATAGGACGTACCATGATGGAAAGTTTGGTGTTTTAGTTTTGTCTTCTTCTGGCCACGAAAAACTCAAAAATGCCTCCACGATTTTCTCTGGGAAACGATTTAATACACAAGTCCTTCTCTTCTTGTTTACGTCCACAAAACTTCCAGTAGACAGTATTGTATCGCGCTGCCTAATTTCTAATCTTGATAAGCTTATTGGTGCGTGAAGTATTACCCTCATTCTGGGCTCCGACCACCGCTTCAGCCCCACAGAAAAGGCCTTGATTGGTGCCAAATTCAACGCGACACTTACCATCACCACATGATCACCGCCGCGCGATACTCACACAAGCCGCTTCGCATTCGCTCCCGCAGTCCTCTCCCTTACCTTTCCTATAGTTCACCACACAGATGTCCTCTTTGTCCTCCAAGCAACCTCGCCGCCGCGGCAATCGCGGTGACAAATCTAAATCCCCCGCTAACGCTGGTGCCCAGCAAACCCCCTCTTCCGAGCCTACCCCCCCCTCCTCCGCCAAGACGCAGCTGCCGAAGATGCTCGTCCAGGCTTCCATCGGTTCATGGCATTCCGACACCTACCTGACCTCCATCAAGCTCGACCGCAAGTCGGCCCACGCGACCACCCCTTCCAACTCTAAAACCCCCACCCCCGCGGACATGGTGACCCAGTTCCGCTCCCTCGCCGACCAGTCCTTCGCCTCCGACAAAACAAAGTACAGCTCCTACATAAGCTCACAGCCCTCTGACGCCCAGTGGCTGCACCAGACTGCGTCCGGCAGCAAGGGAACGATCGGCGACCGCATATCCTCCAGCACCCTCCTGATACAGTCGCAGCCCTTCCTGAACGTCCACCTGCTCGGCCAGCTCGTCGAGCTCGGAAAGAAGGAGAAGCGCGTGTCCAACATGGTCTGCGACAGGTGAGTTGAGTTGAGGAAGCAGGGAAGGCGCCGTGCCGTGTGCACCGGTCTGAATCACCGTTTCTAACTCGTGCTTCGCAGCCTAAGAGACCTCTTCACAGAGAACCTCCTCCCCCAGCGCAAGCTCATCACCATGCGCGAGCGTCCCCTCAAGGACTACGTCGGCGGCGACAAGCAGATCAGCCCCCGCCTCCTCATGCTCTGGAGGTTCGAGGAGCTCCTCAAGCAGTACTACTCCGGCTACGTTTCGATGCTCCGGTTCATGCTAGACGACACCCTCGAGACGACGAAGCGCTTCGGCCTCCACTGCGCCACGGGCCTGCTCACGGCTGCGCCGGAGGGGGAGGAGACGCTCCTGAACATGGTGATCAATAAATTGGGCGACCCGGAGAAGAAGCCGGCGGCAAGCGCGGCGCATCAGCTGAGGAGAGTCCTCGAGAAGCACCCCGCGATGAGCGGAGTGGTTTGCAGGTGAGAAAGTGATGTTTACACTCAAATTCTAAATTCCAATCTAATTCGTCTTAACGTGGTATCCTCTTCGGTCGTCGCAGGGAAGTTCAGCAGCTGGCGTTCAGGCCTAATTTGAGCCCTCAGAGTTTGTACAACTGCGTAATATTCTTGAACCAGGTGGCTTTCAAGAGGGGGGAGGAGGACTTGCCCAAGCAGCTCCTGAAGACGTACTTCAAGCTCTTCGACGTCTGCGTGACGGCCGACAAAGGCGTCAGGGACAAGAAGGGAAAGAAGGGAAAGTCCCCAACTCAAAACTCTGACGCCACCACGGGGGTCAAGGGAAAGCTCCTCGGGGCCCTGCTCTCCGGGGTGAACAGGGCCCGACCGTACGCGGGAGGCTTCGAGGACGATTCTCACCTGGCCGCGCTGTACAGGGTCGCCCACTCCGAGAACATCGCTGCGAGGGTTCAGGCCCTCATGCTCCTCTGCGAGGTTCAGGGGGACGAGGACAGGTTCTTCAGGGCGCTGTACGACTGCTTGAAGGACGAGAGGCTGTACGCGGGGAAGGGCGTGACGGCGTTCTTCAACCTTGTTTACAAGGCTGTCAAGAGGGACAAGGACGCGGGGAGGAAGGGAGTCATGCTCAAGAGGCTTTTGCAGGCGAGCATGACGACGGGGGCGAGCCAGGCCGCGGCGGGGCTCTTCTTGGTCAGCGCGGTCGGGGAGGGCGTAGAGGGACTCTGGGATGAGGGGGAGGAGAAGGAGGGCGACTACGACGGAAAGACGAGGGAGCCCAAGGCCCAGCTGCCAGGGAAGGGGTGGGAGGCCGCGAACTTAAAGTTTCACTTTCACCCGAGCGTTCGCACCTTCGCGGAGAAGGTCGTAGACAGCGACGCCATCGACTACAAGGGAGATCCGCTGAAGGACTTCACCCTCGCCCCGTTCCTCGACAGGTTCGCTTTCAGGAACCCCAAGAGCAGAGACAGGATGATGAAGGAGTTCAGGAGAGGCGAGAGCGTCGCCGAGAAGAAGAGTGGGGGGAGGGGCCTCAAGGCCGCCGGGGCCGTCGCGGTCAACGACCCCAAATTCCTCTCGCAGGGGAAGGTGGGAGAGCACGAGGAGTTCTTCTTCCGCTACTTCGCAGAGCGTGAGCGCCGATCCGCTGTCAGCGGCGTCGGAAAGAACGCCACGGAGGAGAAGAAGAATATGGCCATCGAGGACGCCGAGGTCGAAGCGGCGGGAGACGTCGACGTCGACTGGGAGGCCGACGACAGCGAGGAGGAGTTCGCGCAGAGCCTCGCGGAGAAGATGATGGAGGAGCACGGAAACGGAAGGGCCAACTACGACGACGAGGACGTTGACTTCGAAATGTCTGACGACGAAGACGAAGACGGCATCATTGGGGACGACGATGACGACGACGATGATAGCGAGGAGGGAGGCGCGGAGATGTCGGGTCTGTTGCCTGGCGAGAGCGCCTTTTTGGATGGGCCGGATGAAGACGAGGAGGATGATTCTGAGGAGGATGGTTCTGAGGAGGATGACGACTCTGACGACGACATGCCCATGATGCTCTCAGCCATGGGCAAACCAGACTCGGACGGCGATGACGAGGAGGCCTCGTCGGAGGAGGAGGAGAAACCCAAGAAGAAGAAGAAAAAACGCAAGGTGGAGAGCACGTTTGCCGACTCCGATGAAATTCTCAAGAACGACGCCTTCTGGAAAAAGAGGGACAGCGAGAGGGAAGCGGCCGCCATGCTAGAGGCGAAGGCCGAGCTCGAAGCGGAAGAGGCTGCCGGATCCGGAAAGAAGAAGCGTCGCAAAAGCAGGAAGAAGCAGTAATTTTTCTTTTCTTTTCTCAAAATTTCCCTTTCCGTTCTTTCATATGGTGTTGATTTGTTCATCATTTTACCGTTGCCACAAGGATCACCGTAATCAATACTATTGTACCGACGAGCTCCAACACCAGTGACTTCACCAGATCTCCCCAACGACCCACTGTAATACTGCTTCGCGGATCCCCCCCAGCTTTAGGATCCCAATAGTTTTCATGGAGCTTTGACAGCCCGCAGAACGTCTCCATGAACGTAACGTAGAAGTCGAGGAAAAGCTCAGGTACGACCTGATAGGTAGTAATGATTAAAACAGTACGCTGGCTAATCTCAGTCGTTGTGGCGAGGTCGAAACTATCGAGAGGGGCCAGCATTATAAGAAACATAGACGAAGATATGGAAGAGAGGTATTCGACGAGCATGTCATTGCTACCGTCTTGAACCCTCAGTTTGCCCCATGCTGCATAGGCGTGCTGCTCTTTCAGTGTCATCCCTTGCTTGCTACGCTGCAAGCCTGCCTTCAAATATAGATTGAAGAAGAAAATCCTTACGCATACCTCCCCTACTGCCCCAACCAAGCCAACTAACTGCGCAGTGTGCTCGTCGGGCAAGCTCATTTGTAGGACTCGTAACAGTAAGGCAGTTGCAAACTCGTACGTAAATAACAATGAATCAGCTACCCATACCCTTTGACCCGCGACCAACTTTAGCATAACTTTATTGCCAGCAACCTTTAGCACAAAAGCTACCAAAGTAATGAATAGTTTCCAAGTCACGGAATCGAATGCCTGAAACAGTCCAAATATTGCAATAATGTAGCCCAAGATTACCCCGTAAATGAAGAATATTGGAATTGATAATATGGCCAAAGATTTCCATTTTTTCGAACCTGACATCCTTGTGAAGTCAGCCTCACCTTTAAGCAAAGCCTTCGCACGTTTAAATGCTACACGGTCTTTGAGGACCCCTTCGTCGTCTTGGTTTTCATTTATCCAGTCGTTGACGAACAAAACAACGCCCGCGGCTCCACAGGCTATAGATACCGCACTTGCCAACAAATTATGCATGGGACTTTCAGGTGACAGCCAAAAGTAAGACTTGACTACCAGATAAAACCCGGCACAAACAACCAAATTGCGGACGTAAATAAAAGGCTTGTTAAGGCCATGAAAAAACGAAGTCAGGGACCAGAACATAAACCAGCTAGTACAGGCCCATGCGAACAGACTTGAAACTGCTATCCTATTCTTCTCCATGGGATCGTTAATTCTGTTAACGGCGCCTCTGACTGCATTTATAAAAGTCCAAATGACCAGGGAGAATATTATCACTATAGCAACTAACTTCATCATAATCACACTCGTCTTCTGCAAAGCTGCCGAAACGGTCACGCCAAAGTCCATGAAGGTTCGAGGGTCAACACCAGAGATCGAATTTCCTCGTTCTGTTTATTCAACTCTTGAATTGATGCAAGGGCCTTAACGCCTTCTTCAACACTGGCGAGTGCATCTCGTTTCTATATCGTCCTCTCTTCCTTCATATCGCGTTTATCTTCCCGCTGCTTTGCACTATAGCGAAACGCCTTGATAAAGGCTGCCCTAATTTCTGCCTCAACGTCTTTGACGACGTCGTTGTCACCTTCGCCCTTTAGATTTTGTTCTATAGCATCAAGGCTTTCAACTTGCTCCAAAGTCATAGGCAGTGTGGCAAGTAAATCAGCCAGAAGAAAGCGAGTTCTCTTGCTGGGATCGCCATGGACTTCTTCCATCCTCTTTTCTACAGCAGGAGGGAGTTGTTTCGCAAGTGAACTAGGAGTTGGATGAATCATTTCGGCACAGCGGAGCGTTGAAAGGACTCAAGGGTGCAGTTTCGATTACACACACAAAGGGGCTTGGTATTGATTATTGGTCTGACAGGTAGAACGACAAGTTTAACACAGCATCAGGTGTCATTTCATTTGCCTGCCAAGAGTGCCAAGAGAGGGATTTCGACAAAACTAGTTTTGTCGAAAACCCTGCCAGAGATCCAAGGAACCACCCTTTCCTGTTGAATATTCAACAATCATGCGGGCCACCTACATTCTTTCCCTTTTACCTGCCCTGGCAGCTGCAGCTGATATCAAGATCACACTTTCGCAAGACGTTCTCGCTAACCAGGAGGCCATTAAAGGAAGGATCAGGGTTTATTTTAGCCTCCCGGACGACGATGCCTCACAGCCTGACCCCATGTACGCCAACGGCGACGAGTGGGACACGAATCAAGTTTTCGGGTTCGACGCCGAGTTCGATAAGGACACCCTGTCTTATACGCTGGAGGAGAACCACTTCGGATACCCCATCGCTTCCCTCCTCGATTTGCCCCCGTCGGCCTACACTGTCCAAGCAGAGCTGGCCGTGTTCAAGGAATGGACGCGGGCGAACGCCCCCCCCACCTTCATGCCCACTTCCTGCGTATCTAAAGACGGATCGAACGGCTCTTACGAGAAGCCCGACGGAACCGTCCACAGCAAGCCCATCGAATGGAATGGCGAAGATAGCCTGGAGCTCGTTCTCGAGGCGGTCATTCCTGACTCAACGCCAGCTTCCCCCGGTTGCGCCGGCCTCGGCGACGGCGTCGATA
Organism: Triparma verrucosa; assembly: GCA_030267905.1. Taxonomy (NCBI): domain Eukaryota; class Bolidophyceae; order Parmales; family Triparmaceae; genus Triparma; species Triparma verrucosa. The sequence continues at coordinate 7,177 of BRXX01000011.1, read as the reverse complement.
GCGACGAGATTAAGACCGTGAGGATCAAGTCGACCATGCTGTCCGAGTTCTACAACGAAACCATCGAGCTCGAGGCGTGCGTTCTCCTCCCTTTCGGCTTCTCCGACCACCCCGAGGCCCGCTACCCGCTCGTCCTTGCAAACGGGCACTACAATCCTAAGTTCAACCCCGGAGGAGAGTACAGGACGACCAATCCTCAGTGCAACGAGGACGACGGCTACGATTGCGTGGCCCAAAACTACGCCTACTACCTGCACAAGAACTGGACGAGCACCGACGAGGGCATGCCCTTCACTGGTTCCCGAGTTTTGCTCATCACCATGAACTCCCCCGTGCCCTTCTTTGACGATTCCTATGCAGTCAACTCCGAGTCCATGGGCCCCTACGGCGATGCGCTCATCTACGAGCTCATCCCCGAGGTTGAGCGAAGGTACCGCGGCATTGGACAGGGATGGGCGAGGGGCGCCATGGTGAGTCCTGTCAAATTTAACCCACCACCCCCTTCTTAACGAGTCTAACGTAGTCACTTCGCTCCTCCTTCGCAGGGCGGATCTACCGGAGGCTGGGAGTCGGCCGCTCACATGATCTTGTACCCCGACGAGTTTGGCTATGCGCTCTCCGCCTGCCCTGACAGTGTCACCTTCACCAGGCACACCAGCGTCAACCTTTACGAGAACGACAACGCCTACTTCTACAATTCGAACTTCAAACGTACTCCCACACCGGGCTACAGGGATGGATATTCCGGTGTGACTTACCCAGGTTACAAAACCGCCTACGGCGACATCATTACGACCTTCCAGGAGATGAACTTGAGGGAGCTCGCTCTCGGCGACAACAGCTTGAGCTGCGGTCAGTGCGACGCTTGGGAGGCCACTTGGTCGCCCCTCGACAAAGAAACGGGTTACCCGAAGAGGATTTACGACAAGGCCACTGGCGTGATCGACAAGGACGTCGCCAACTACTGGAAGGAGAACTACGATCTCGCCAACATCTTGGTTCGCGACTGGGAGACCCTCGGACCGAAGGTTTCGGGACGTTTGCACTTTGCTGTTGGAGGCTCCGATTCCTTCTACCTCGACAACGCCGTTTACGATTTCGAGCAGCTCCTCCTCTCTGAAATTGGGGAGGACCACGGCGTGACATTTGAGTTCGGAGCCCACCAGGGCCTCGGGTTCCAGCACTGCTTCCGCGGGTACGAGTACGACGAAAACGGCGAGCCGCTTCCCAACAGCATCACCCGCCTTACGTACCCTCAGGACGTCATCCCCAGGATGACGGAGACCTTCTTGAAAAACGCCCCCGAAGGTGCCGACACCGAGAGTTGGAGGTATTAAAAAAAATGGAAATTCCTTTGTTCGTCAAAATATTCACGCATCTTTGCCTCGATTTAATTTATTGAGCACCTACTTCGTTTCTAAGGACGGGTCTGAGGTCCATTTGACAACCAATAGTTTGGATTTATTTTTACGCCAGTTATCCGGTAGGTGTTTTCTCGGCAAGTATGGATGTCGATCGAGATTTTTTCAGTCAGTTTCAAAATTATTCAGCCCCTCCCTCCCCCCTCATCCTTCCTCCACCCCCAACACCGCCACCCGCACCTACCCCCACTAACTATAATCATTTTACTCAAGCTTACACGTGACGTTAACCAACTTGTCTCCGGTTCCAGGGACGAGCTTGCCCATCAAAAATCCCTCTTCGCCTCCCTCCTTAAGGCACTCGAGGGCGGCCTGGGCCTTGCCAGCGTCGACGATCAGCACAAAACCGACTCCGCAGTTGAAAGTCTTGAGCATCTCCTCGTCGCCAAGTCCTGACGCCTGCTGCATCCACTTGAAGACGGGGGTGAGGGGAGGGTGGAAGTTGACCTCGGCGTTGGTTGTGTCGGTCAAGCTCCTGTTAAGGTTCTCCAAAAGTCCTCCGCCAGTGATGTGAGCGGAGCCGTTCATGAGCCCCTTCTTCACCAGGGGCATGAGCGCACGTACGTAAATCTTGGTGGGGGCGAGTAGGTTCTCGGCGACGGTCTCCCCTCCGACTCCCCAGGGCGCGACGTCGTTCCAGTCGAGGCCCTCCTTCGCCAGAAGCCTCCTGACCAGCGAGAAGCCGTTCGAGTGGATTCCGCTGGAGGGGACGCCAATGAGGACGTCCCCGGTCTTGACGTTAGCGGGCAAGATGTTGGGCTTTCTCACGGCGCCAACGGCGAACCCTCCGAGGTCGTAATCTCCAGGAGCATACATGGAAGGCATCTCGGCAGTCTCGCCACCGACGAGGCCGCACTGGGCCTGGTAGCAGCCCTCCGCGATGCCCTTGACCACCTCGGCAGCCTCGTGGACATCAAGGTGCCCAGTGGCGTAGTAATCAAGGAAGAAGAGGGGCTCAGCGCCCGTGACGATCAGGTCATTGACGCACATGGCCACGAGGTCGATTCCGACCCCGGAGTGAATCTTGGCGCCCTGGGCGATGCGCAGCTTGGTTCCGACTCCGTCCGTGGCCCCGACAATGACAACGTCGTCTCCAGCATAGCCGGCGGCGGAGAGGTCGAACAGCGACCCGAAGCCGCCCAAGTCGGCGTCGCACCCGGCACGGCGAGTCCTCTTGCAGGCGGGCTTGATCATCTCTACCAGGTTCGCCCCGGCGACAATGTCCACGCCGGCGTCGGCGTAGCTGATGGAGGTCTTGCTGAACTTGGCAATCGCCTCGATGAAGGCGATGCCCTCCTGGGTCTGGACCTTGGCCTTGAGGGTTTCGGCGGTGTCAGTGGGCTCGACAGCGACCTTCTTCTGGATGATGACCTCTCCGCCGTCGACCTCCTCGGTAACCATGTGTATTGAGCAGCCGCTCTCGGTCTCCTTGGCGTCGATGACGGCCTGGTGGACCTCCAAGTCCATGAGGCCCCCGTGCTTGGGCAGGAGAGAAGGGTGAACGTTAATGCACTTGTTCTCCCAGAAGCGGCAGAACTCGGGCGAGAGGATGCGCATGTAGCCCACGAGGATGACCATCTCGGCGCCGGCGGCGACAAGGACGGAGGTGCACTCGGCGTCGTACTCTGCACGAGAGAGGTTCTTGGCGGACACGAATTTGCTAACGACGGTGGGTCCCAAGGCGCGGCCCTTGTCGAGGATGGGGGCGGCGCTCCTGTTGCTCACGACGGCGACGATCTCGGCATTGAGCTCGCCGTTGGCGAGCGCCTCGATGAGGGGGATCAGCGCGGTGCCGCGGGTGCTTCCCATGACTCCGATGCGGAGCTTCTTGGAGATGGCCCTGTGGGCGATGTCGGTGCGGTTGTGGAGGTGGCTGCTGTTGTCGGAGGTGTCGACGAAGTCGACCTTAGAGACTGAAGCGACGAGTTAGAATAAAGTGGCAAACAAATTCAAACAAATTCAAAGCTTCTCACCTCCGTTGTAGGCAGTCTTCACGGCCGCCTTGAGGCCGCTGCCCACGCCGGTGATGGCGAGGACCCTCCCCCCTGAGCACACGGTGTCGCTGTCCTTGATCTTCGTACCCGCGTGGTAGACCTTGACGCCCTCGAGGGCGTTGGCAGCTTCGAGGCCTGTGATCTTCATTCCCTTGGGGTACTTCTCGGGATAGCCCTTGGCTGCGCAGACGACGGTCGCGGCGGCGATGCCGTCCCTGAAGCGGACGTCGACGTCCTCGAGGTTCCCGTCGCAACAGGCCATGAAGACCTCGTAGAGGTCTGTCTCGAGGAGGGGGAGCACGACCTGAGTCTCAGGATCGCCGAAGCGGCAGTTGTACTCGAGCATGGAAGGCCCGCTGGGCGTGCACATGATCCCGGCGTACAGGACGCCGACGTAGGGGGTGCCCTTCTCGGCCATCTTGGTGACTGTCTTCTGGCACATTTCCTCGATCTCGTCCTGCATCTGAGGGGTGACGCAGGGGGCTGGGGCGTAGGCTCCCATGCCTCCGGTGTTGAGGCCCTGGTCACCGTCGTTGGCCCTCTTGTGGTCCTGGGCGGCGGGCATGAGCTTGGCGGTCTTGCCATCGCAGAAGCACAGGCAGGAGGCTTCGGGGCCGGTCATGAACTGCTCTATCACGCAGGTGTCGCCGGCGGTTCCGAAGGTCTTGTCGGACATGATCTCCTTGACGGCCGCGACGGTCTCGTCCTTGGTCTCGGGGATCAGGACACCCTTGCCGGCGGCCAGGCCAGAGGCCTTGACGACGACGCGGTGGTCGTCGGGAAGCGAGGTGACGTACTTGACGGCCTCGTCGCAGCTGGTGAAGTTCTCGTAGCTGGCGGTGCGGATGCCGCACTCCTTGAGGAAGTCCTTCGTGAAGGCCTTGCTGGCCTCGAGCTCGGCGGCGGCCTTCGTCGGCCCAAAGGCCCTGACCTGAGGGGCGGCGACCTTCAGCTCGTCGACCAAACCGTCGACCAAGGGCTGCTCGGGCCCGACGACAACCATGTCGGCCTTGTGCAGCTTAACAAGGGCCAGGATGGTCGCGTTGTCCTGTTTCCCCGCGAACTCGCCTGTGACGTTCTCGATTTTCGAAGACGCCTCAGCGTAGGTGCCGCCGTTTCCAGGGGCCGCGATGACCTTCCCGACGAGAGGGGACTTGGCCAGGGCGACGCACAGAGCGTGTTCCCTTCCTGCGACGAGCGAAGCGAGTCGCATGAAGATCGACCGTAACGAGTCAGAATTGCATGGCGGTGATTCTGGCGTTGATATTTAGTCAGAAGCGACTTGCTCCTCGCAGTTTCTCACCTCCTCCTCCGACAACGATGACGGTGTCCTGCTTGCCCGTCTCCGAGAGCTGGTTGGCCGCCTGGACGTCGAGCTTCGAGAGGGCCAGCATGCTGGCCGAGTTGAAACCGTTCTTGGGGGTGGGGGACGAGGTGACGGCTTCGATCAATTTGTCAGATTGGGACGTGAGGGAGTCGGGGTAGGTGGGGTCGTAGACGTATACTACGGTCGAGGGGGAGGTGCAGAGGGCGCGGGCGAACTTGGAACCCTCGTGGCCGTTTGTGCCGGTCTGGAGGTAGTCGGCGGTTGTGGGAGCGCAGAAGAGGACGAGGTCGAAGGAGTCTTTTGAGGAGAGGGAGGAGATGGTCGAGTTGGAGTGGCGCTGCAGGACGCGGTAAGGGGGCTTCGACAGGGCGAACTGGATCTGCTGGCTGCCGTAGGGCTTGATGGTGGTGGCGGTGGAGCCGGAGGAGGCGTTGAGGCGCGTCAGGAGGTCGAGGACCTGAGGGGGAGAAAAGGTGGAAAACGACATGATGTTTGCGTGATTGCGTTTTCACCCAGGCGTCAGTTTAAAGTCAGAGGATATTAGATGTAAGACGACGTCAGAGGATATTATAGAGGTAAGCCCTGTTAGGAACAGTAATATTCACTGAGCATGTATGATCGAATATACAATTTAAAACGATAGGAGGGCAGCATTTACAGTGATGTGTGACGGACCACTTGTCGAGGCTGTGGAGGGAGGAGGTGAACCTGGACAAATGGGGCCCTAACAGGGCACAAATGGGAGAAGGAACTGCGACCAAGCGCTACCAAGTATCAAAGCATCTTACCGGTGCGGGAGCGCGAGCGCCGAACCCTACGACGGCAACGTTCATAGTGGAGGAATGGGATGTGGGAATTTATTTGGGATTTATTTTGGCATCTTGCTGAGAAATGAATATTGCTGAAACTATCATTATTAGCTACTTGTTGAGAATTTAGGAAGGCATAGCAGTAGTCAGTGAACTTTGAAGAGGCAGCTTAGGAGGATACCTTGGACGGATCCGTACGTGAATCAGCTGAATTAATACACCTCCGAGCGAGATAGAGGATGTCCGCATTGAGGGAGCGGGGAGTGCTACTGAGAGCGCGCTGGGCGGTTCTCGTCGTCCTAGTTTTCGGGTCGGCTCTGCAAGTGAGCTGCGACGGCGACGGGGGGAAGCAGTGGGAGTTGCCGAAACCTGATTACAGGAGGGACGTGGATTGTAGGTGAGAGGCCGCGAGGAGAGCAATGAGAGGAGCCGGAGATCTTGAACGTTCCCCGTTCGCTACGCAATATATTTTACTGCAAGTTAACGCCGATCTTCTCGCGACTCGCTACGCTGCGCTCGTCAGTGCTGATTACGGAAAGGCCAACGAGTGGGACGGCGGCGGAGGAGGTGGTTTCGTTGAGGGTTGTCACCCGAAGGTGTGCAACCGCATGGTGTTCGACGATTTTCTCGACGAGGAGGGAGTGGCCAAGCTGAGGAGTATGGCGGAGCGCGCCATAGAGGCTGGGCGGGGGAACGGGGGCCGGCCGGGACCCACCATTGTTGACATTAATAGCGGCTTCTTGAGGGACGATGAGGGACTGGAGATGATTTACGAAGGGGAGGAGGGAAGCGACATATTCACTAAGGAGGAGTACAAATTTTACGGGGACGTCATCGAGAGGATCAGGAGGACGGTGGGGGCGGAGAACGGCCTTGGAGAGGGGTTCCCCGTGTTCACTGCGCCGACGTTCATCACAAGGATCAAGTTCGACGTAGAGTGGAGACCGAAGAGCATGCACGACGTGTACTGGATGCCGCACGTTGACAAGAACAACACGGGACACTACGACTACAGTGGGCTGCTGTACCTGACGACTTACGGGGAAGACTTTGAAGGGAGCATGTTCGAATTCGTTGAACTCAGCGACGAGGAGACCACAGAGCAGCAGATCGTGCCCAAGAGGGGGAGGCTGATTTCTTTCACAGCGGGGAATGAGAACCCGCACAGGCTGAACCTGATCGAAGGAGGGACACGATTCGTGCTGAGCTTTTGGTTCTCTTGCGACATGGACAAGAGATTCGAGAACTTCTTAGATGGGAAGGGCCACAATAGCTTTGAAAGAGGGGGGGAGCTGTGAAGAGATGAATAAAATGCAAGAGTGTGGAGTTTTTTGTTATAGATGAAAATATTATTTATTCCTTTCAAAGAAACTTTAAAAAAAGCGCATGGGAAGACGAGTAGGGTATGTCATGAGAATTTTATGCTGCCAATTTTGATGCTCTGCAGTAGGTTATGGTTATGGTTATGGTTATGGTTATGGTTATGGTTATGGTTATGGTTATGGATGCACCGTTCAGCTCGTTTCAGTACGAGATTTCCGTTAGGTTTAGGTTTAGAGTTAGGGTTAGGGTTAGGGTTAGGGTTAGGGTTAGGGTTAGGGTTAGGGTTAGGGTTAGGGTTAGGGT
>BRXX01000010.1:0-59376 GCA_030267905.1 Triparma verrucosa | reverse complement strand
GGGGGGGGGGGGGGGGGGGGGGGGGGGGGGGGGGGGGGGGGGGGGGGGGGGGGGGGGGGGGGGGGGGGGGGGGGGGGGTTAGGGTCGGTGAAGGGGCGTTGAGCTGCTGGGTGTCCGCCGCGTTTTAATTTCCTAAACCATGAGAATTCCCTCCTAATAATAATCCCTCACCTGCTTCCCCGTCGAAATATTCCTCACGACAATAATGCTTCCAAGAGGGTAAAAGACATACCCTCCGCAGCTAGTGTACTGCAGTCCTCCGGGGACTTCTCCGTTGAAGCCTATGACGGACTCGAGGTTCAACTCTTTGCATTCGTCAGCGAGAGCCATGGTGTTGAAACTCTTGGGGCTGTTGGGAGGAGGGGGGGAGGCGAAGGGGGGGGGGGGAGAGGGGTTAAAAAGGACGCAATTTAATCGTTGGGCCGTTTCAGTTTGATGTAGGGGATTTTGAGGAAATGCGGCCCGTCCAGCCACAGCTGATTTCGTAGTGGTGGTTCGAGGGTATTTTGGGGGGCGGAGGTCTCGTTTCGGGCCGCAGCTTGGCGTGTTCACTCACAACAACTGAAATGTTTATCAACCCCCAAAGCTGTTAGGCCTGAGGGGAAGAGGCCTGAGGGGAAGGTTTTACCAGAGGTCTTTATAGGCGGCGGGGGGCGAATTTTGGCGGAGGTGGTTGGCCTTCCTGACACGTTTCCTACCTGTATAAATGAGTTAATTGTGTTGATGAATCGTTTTTGGTAACGATTGTTTGTAAATGATGGCCTGAAGGCCTGAAGGCCTGAAGGGGCCTGGTTTGATGATTTTAGGCATGATGAGGGTTGAGGTGCCATTTCACGTCAGCATTAGTTTGTATGCATTACATCGTAAGAATAGATATAAAGAATCGACAATAGGCTCTGTATATCGTTGAAGTAGCTAGCCGTATACTTTATAATGTCAACAAACGTCGCTTTGTTGACATTTTTAACAATTGGTACTTGCGACCACAGCCCGAGTGCAAGCTTCGACGACTTCCATTATTTCGCTCAAAATAAACGTCTCTGTCGCTAATTTGACATTACGAATCGCTTATTTAACCGTATGAGTGTCACATTATTTATACGTTAATACTATAATATCGTTAATTTGTGAAAAATGAAAGGTCAATAAAAGGATTCCACTACATGTCGGGTTCTTGGCATGCGTCAACATGTGTCAACAATCATTCATTCTCATTCTCATACTCATACGAATCGTTATTTCAGCAGTGCTTCGTCAGCTCTTAACCGCTCTAAAGCTACAAGATTCATTCACATTCACATTCACATTCACATTCAACCAACAAACCACTCTCCTCGTCCACCTTTCAATCCAAACCTTTCACAACAAATGATCGCCAACGCCGCCAAATCAGTAATCCGCCAACGTCTTGCCCAAACCTCCCTCGCCTCCTCCCCCCTAAACGTCGAATGGGTGAAACCCTCCGACACCTCCTCCCTCCGTGAGATCTACAAGCTCCGTTACAAAGTAATGGTAACCGACGCCTCAAAATCAAAAAGAGGCAACCCCTTCAAACCCGACCACTACTGCTTACACGAGGGCCCCGAGGGCATGGAGTTCCGCGACGACTACGATGATCTTGAGCATACTGGTCATTGTCTTGTGAGGTTTAAAGGTAAACCTGTGGCGAGTACTAGGATAGTCAACGGGAAGTTTGGCCCGCTGGAAGCGGAGGATTATAAATGGGTTGATATTAGGGACGAGATTAGACCGTTCGTCAATAATGAGAATAATATCGCTGAGCCGAGTAGAGTTGTAGGTGAGAAGCGAAGAGCGGAGAGAAGTGAAGACTGGGGTTGGGGGTGGATTGTTGTGAAGAGCCGGGGGGGGGGGAGGGGAGGGGGGGAGGGTGAGAAACGATAACAACAATTTCGTGTAGAGGGTCGGGGGCTCACAATTGATCGTTTTTTCGCTTTTCCACTCCCTTCGGTCTCTTGAAAGGAAAACGAACGCTACGAAAAGTCATTCTAACCCCCAACAAACTTACCAACAGCCGACAGGTCCGTCCGTGGCACCTGCGTCGTCCCTCTAATGTACCTACACTGCCTCGACTGGTTCATGGCAAACGACATCGAAAACTTCATCGGGATGGTGAACACCGAAGCCAGACCTCTAATGGAGCACTACTCGAAGTGGGCTCAAGTGAAGTGGATTACTGATGAACCTTTTGAGGCTAATGAGTTCATTGAAGGGAGGAAGTTGGATATGTGCTATGTGAGCGTGGGGGATAAGGGGACGAAGGAGAGGGATAACTTTTTGCTCACTAATTTGACGCCGGCTTTCATGGCGTATAGCCTTATGAAGGCTCCCAAGTAGAATTGAATCGAAAGGAGAAAGAAAATAAGCGGAACGTGCCCGAGGTAGTGACCATTAGATTTAAAACAAAACTGTGCGTTGATTTTATTTGAAATTTGTGTTCTTACTTATTTTTTGGTTTAGAGCGCGTTGATGGGATTGCTGTTGTCGTGGGGTAAGTGAATAGCGTCTTGGCTGATTACGGAGTCGGAGGCTTGGGGGCGGGTTGTGGGTCGGCAGATGGCGGGTTTTATGACGTGCTCGTATAGGATAATGGCGGTGAGGATGATGAAGTTCAAACCCATGACGCTTATCAACCCTTCTAGAAAATCGCTGAGTTCTGTGCCTTCCTCGTTTGTGAGAGCGCACATGACCAGCGCCAAGATTGAGAAAGTAGAAAAGAGGATGAACTGCAGCAACCCAATCTTGCCCATGTTGAGGTTCATCACATCGCTCCAAGTCATAGTTCTATGGCTGGGCAGCACGGGGGGGATTACGTAGGTCAAACCCCAACTTACAAATAAGAAAGTTGATACCCACCAGGTAGGCGCAGATGGATTTCCACAGTGCTCACTACCCCCATACTCGTCAAGTTTGGCATCAGGAGTAGAGTCCATGATGCAGCGGAGTGCCTCAGCGCTGATGTAGAGCATCGGAATGAGGACGCCGGGAAGGGACTTGAACAGCGCCGTGATTGCCGCTCCGAGCTTGCGATCAGAGAGATTCGAGCAGAGTTTAACTGTGCCAAGGTAGCATGGTGGTAATCCCAACGCCAAAACACACGCCACCATCACATAATACAGCGAGCCTGAGGCATTTGCTAGAATGGCCAATAAAGCTGCCGGCGACAAGGAACATTGTCCAATAAAAAACTTCTCCTTCTTGCTCCCGAAGTTCCTTGGATTTCCTGCAGCAGCCGCAATCGAACAAACCAAACCAAAATTCTCAAACATCTTGGACGCAGCTGCCAACCTCATATCCCCGTCTATAAGCGAACCTAAAGCAAACCCATGCGGCACCAGTGCTCCCAATACAAACACTATCCTCCACCTCCTCACAAACTTCCCCGTCTGAACAGGCTCAGACGGTCTCGCTGCAGTTATTGAGCTGGACGAGGAACTCGTCTCTTTCAACCCCCTCACTTCCCCCTTCAGCAGCTCGATCTGCTCTCCCTGCTCCCCAATCGTCTGCCCCTGTGACTTGATCGTCTGCCCCTGCTGCTCGACCTTTGTCTCGAGGGCCTTCTGCGATTCAGCAGCGTCGGCCTTGACCTACTCAACCTCCTGCTTAAGCTCCTTCTTAGATTCAGCTGCTTCGGCCTTGACCTGCTCCAAGGTCCTTGTCAGCTTTTCAGTAGCGCGGGCTTGCGCCTGGAATTGTCAAGTAAGGGTAAGAACTTGTTCTTGGAGTGTGGGCGAGGTTTCAGACATCGTGGCGTCCGCTGTTGTGGATTATGCAGGCAGAATAGGAAAGTTCGGGTTCGACAGTTGAGGAAATTTTGGATGTTCTGATTTTCAATAAATAAACCTTTGTTAGATCTATATTTGTAGTCGCTTGTTGGTAGTATAAATAGTGTATAGCGTTAAGGAAATTTGCGAGGCTACGTGATTTTCGAGCGAATTCAAAGTTTAAGCATTTCAAACATTTTCTTGATAAGTTTTGATCATATTTTTCACTTTTAGACCTCTAAGGGGAATAATTTGACAATCATAGAGACAAAAATGCTTTTGAAAATGTTCCAAAAAAGCGATCAAAATAAGTTCCAATTTTGACCAAAAAGTGTTATCATAGCTAATTAAATATACTCATTATTTCAAATATGGAATAATTTTGTCTATAAAACCTTTTATTTTAAAAATATTATCTTTAAAATTGGCCAAAATGGGATTTTCTCTAGAAATTCAATACAGTAAAAATACGTCTAGAAGTCTCAAGATGAATAATATGAACAAAATTGACCACAAAAATGCCTCAATATTGAGATAAATTTCTCTGGAAAATGATCAGAAACTTCTGATCAATTTTCTGAACTTGTAAGCTTCCACCAGCGCTTCCACTTCACTGTGGCCTTCACCTTAGCATTCTCGACAGATTTGGAAGACAATTTTCCCCCCTTTTGAAAGGCATATTAAATCTTTTGCGACTCCATGTCGCTCCTGATCAAGAACGCTCGTGTCTGGCAGTGGGACGCTGTATCTCCCACGAATATAACTGGGTCGTTTATCCCAAAGACCGTTGAAATAGTGGACGGCATTGTAACTCGCGTCGATCCTGCCTCCGCCACCGTCACAGCCGCCAACCCGCTGTCCAAAATAATAGATGGAACGGGCAAGATTGTGACCCCTGGGCTCATCGACAGTCACATCCACGTGGGTATGACCGGCGAGACCAAGTACTTTGTGGATCTTTCGTCGTGCACGTCCATCGAGGAGTTTAAATTGGCCTTGTCGGGCCACCTCGTAAAGCACCCTGATCTGTCTGTCGTCCAGGGCGTGGGTTGGGACCAGGAGAAGCTCGGTCGCTTCCCTACCGCATTGGACCTTGACGAGGTGTGCTCAGAGAAGCCAGTGTGGCTCTGGCGTGCCTGCTGGCACATTGGCGTGGGCAACACGATTGGTGAGACTTTACCCCCCCCACCCCCCCCCCCAACTCACTCACCCTCACCCCAACCTCACCTCACCCAACACAACACAACACAACACAACACAACACAACACAACACACTCAGCGATGATCGCTTGCAAGGCGTCGACATGGTCCGGGGAGGGAGGCGTGGTTGAGATGACGCCCCCTCCTAACCCCACCCCCACTGGCGTCCTGAAGGAGCGCGCCTGCGAGATCATCAACCCGGTGCTAGGATCCAAGTCGGAGAGTGAAAAGCGCAGCCTGGTCCTGGACGGTCTGAAGATGTGCAGTTCCATGGGCCTCACGGCCGTGGCGACGAACGAGATGAACGAGTGCGTACCTGTGTACAGGGCCCTCCACTCTGACGATTTGCTCCCCACCAGGGTCTTCCTCACGCCGATGGCTGAGGAGCTAGAAAAGAACGAAGACCTCGCACCCTTCGCCACTGATGACCGCATATTAAAAGTAGACCGCGTCAAGATCTTCGGTGATGGAAGCTTGGGTGCCGGAACCGCCGCCATTGCCCCCGACGACGACGGTTCAGAGAAGAAGAACAAGGACGGGCTACTCATTTTCTCTGATAAGGAGATGGAGCGAAAGATTGCCTTGGCGAAGGAACGAGGATTCCGCCTCGAAATACATGCCATTGGTGACATGGCTGCTGAGCAGGTGAGAGTAAATAAAGAATAAAAGATCAATCAATCAATCCCATCACTTCTTACAAGGCTCGCTCCGCTCGCTGCTCCGCTCGCCGCTCCCTGCAGGTACTTAACGCACTGGAAAAATGCGAAATAAACAAAGAATCTAGACCTGTGCTGACCCATTGCCAAGTTCTCCGACGAGACTTGATAGACAAGATGATAGCCTTGAATACGATTGCTAATATTCAGCCCTCTTTTGTGCCGACTGACATGGCGTGGGTGCAGAAGCGTCTCAGCTCCTCTAAGCAGGAGTACTCGTACATTTGGAAGACGCTGCTCAAGGAGGTAACGTAAATCCCTTCAGCTTAGTTTGTGTTGAGGAAACTACCACCCCCACCCAACTCTAACTCGTCGCTTTGCTCCTTGCTTTGCTCCTCGCTTCGCTCCTCGCTTCGCTCCCCGATTCGCTCCCCGATTCGCTCCCCGATTCGCTCCCCGTAGGGAGTCTTTGCAGCTGGCGGCAGCGATTCCCCCGTGGAAACTCCGTCACCATTGGTTGGAATGTACGACGCAATGTTTAGGCGTTCTCGTACGAACGACGACGACGTATTCAAGCCGGAGGAAAAGCTCACGTTTGCCGAAGCTCTTTGGCTATATACGATTGGTGGTGCTTACGCTAGTATGGAGCCTACGCTGGGGGATATTGCAGTCGGTAAGGCGGGCGATCTCGTCATTCTTGACGGCAAGCTAGAGGACGACTGGACGCTACTAAAGACTGCGACCGTTGACGGCGTGGTGGTGGCTGGGCAGGTGAAGGTGGATAATTTCGATAGAAATAGAATTAATTCCCCCAAAATCACCACCCTCGAAGGTCCCTTCATACCTGGAAAGGGTGGCGGATTCTTCTGTGCATGTGTCCTCCGCGGCAAACAATGTTTCCTCCCTCGCTGACGAGCTAACGTAACAAATAATCAATACAATATCACTTTTCAAAACAATTCATCTTAATTTCTTGGCGCTCTACTGTAGGGACTTCTTGGCAAACTAATCTTGCTCGGCACCAAACTACAAGGGCTCCCGTCGTCGGCACAGAGCAAGTCGACCACGTTTTTCCACTCGGCGAACCTCAAGTGAGAGCTAAATTCGAGACTGCGAGCCGAGTAGCGAAGTGGTGTGTTTAGCATTTAAGTGACAGAATATCGGTGACACAATATCGCTTCGCTGTCGCTTCTCTCACCTCAACCTATCCCTGCCCCGGTGGGAGTAGTACTCACGCCAGAAGAACAAGAGTTCCCTGAAGTTGCACATGATCCCGGACTGATTCGGCGTCGTCACGTGGTCGTAGTTGTCAAGGTCGTCCAGAGCCGCGATATCCTCCCCGTCGTCCCGCGCCGCCTTTTCACCGGATCCTAAATTCCCCTCGGCCTTCTCGGCCAGCTCGGTGTCTCGCAGCTCCTGTAGAACTCTCTCCAAATTCCCCTCATTCTTGCGGTTAATGAAGATGAAGAAGACGATGACGGTGTTCAGTACGCAGATGTTCTCGTGGTTCACGTTGTGAAGGCTGACGACCTTCATGAGCTCGCGGAGCAGCCTCGTCTGGTTCGCCGCCAGGAACCAGTGGATTCGGGAGAGGGTGTTGGGTTCGAACGCCAGTTCGTTCACGTACACTTGCGAGGACCTGGAGGACTGGGACTGAGGAGAGAACTTCCAACCTGTCGGTCCGACGGTCATGAGATCCTCTGTCGAAGGTGAGCTGATCTCGACCTCCTGTTCCTCTCCAATAAGTCCACTCGCACTCGCACTCACACTCACACTCTCACTCCAACTTCCGACACCATTGGCAGACTTGCTTGGCGTGGACCACATATCCGACTCCGATCCGAAGTCTACAGACGAAGCGCTCCTAACCCTACTCTGAATATTGCTGTTGTTGTTCCTAGCCTCGTAGTCATCGTACCAATTCACGTCGTCAATCCAAATCTGATTCGGATTGACGTTCTTCTTACGATGTATCTCTAGATCGGGACTGCCCTCTTTGCTCCTCGCTTCATCACTATCACTATCACCATCGCTATCGTCATCGTCATCGCTATCGCTGTTGAAGTCGAACTGATCGTCCTCGCCCTTGACCCCAATTGCCTCGACGTCCCACCAACTGTGCGTGAGATAGGATCGGGCGACCTTCTGCGGTCCATACTTCAGGATTCTCTTCCGTTCTTTCTTCCGGTACTTCTCCCTCTCCAAGCTAATCATAAGACTCCTTATGAAGACGTTCGAATCGACGAGGTTGGACGTGCTCACGACCATCATGCGCTCGAAGCTCTCCTCATCTAGGCCCTTAACCATCATGTTCAAGACGACGGCGTTGCCCTTGACGAGCTCGCCGAGCAAATCGAAGCTGCGATGAGCAAAGCGAGTAATACATACGAGGATAATTGTTAGCGGGTTGGGATGTCCTTTTGCTTCAGCTCGAGGAGCGAAGCGACGAGTGCAGCAGCAGACTCTGACGCTCCTGACGCTCAGGCCTCGCTTCACTCGATATGCCGCAAGCGGCTTTGGGGGCTCTCGGTCGCTTCGCTCCCTCGGTACTCGCAAAGCTATCGTTACTCACCTCGTCTGCAAGCTTCCCGCGCACCTCAGCCGGTCCGAGAGGATTTCCTCGGTAAGGTGATCCAGCAGGCCGCTACGGGCCACGTAGACCTGCTCCACGTCCGTCGCGCCCCTTAGATACGCCTCGACGGCGCTCGCCAACCAGAACCGGTAGATGCTGTCGTTCGGTTCCTTCATTAAAACGACAATTAGCTTGCTCAGCAGTCCCTTCTCTCCCTCGAACGGCTCGTCTAGCCAGTCCCAGTTGCACTCCCTACCCTCGCGGAGCCGGAGGTACCTCCTCTCGTCTCTCGACAGCATCTCCCTCTTCCCCTCGTAGTTATCGCAGTCCCTGTCGCAGTAGTTGTGGAGCAGGCGCAGGTACTGCACGCGGAGGGCCGACTCGGGGTTGCACTCGCAGCCCGGGCCGTGGATGCGGCCCATTTGGCTGGCTGCCTCGGTGTCGACCTTTCCCCAGCTCAGACGGTCGAACATGCTGTCGAGCACTGAGACCAGGTTGCACTGCGAGAGGGCCTTTTGGACCGTGAGCTTTCTCCTGCCGCCTAGGAGGGTACAGAGGACGAAAAGGACCTCCACCTGATACTGCGCCAGGAGCAGGGCCGTGAACTGCAGGTCGTTTGCCGCCTCGCTAGGCGTCGTCGCCGTCCTCCTCCTGTCCACCGCCAGCATGTTGAGGCGGCGGAGGAGGGCGGAGCCGGTTTCAGTGGCGCCGCTGGAGGGGCTCTCGCGCTCGCGGATGATGTTCAGGCGGTGGGCGGCGTTGAGGGAGTGGACGATTATCTCCATGTTCCATTGGCCGCTGTCCAGGTGGGGCGCGATAGACTCGAGCATGGGGGCAATCGAACCGAGGGACGAGGGAAGGCGGGTCTCGGTCGGGGTGGCTTGGGCGGAGGCGGGCGAAGCGAGAGGAGAAGACGCAGATCCCGGAGAGGAGAGCGTCGGAGACGGGGGGGACACGACCGCAGCGGCAGCGTTCGTGGTGGTTGAGGAGGGTGTCGTCGGGGGAGCACTGTTCAGGCCTCTCCTGGCGAGCTTGTCCATCCTCTCGAGGTCGTCCCAGCTCTCAACCTCACTAACGCCGATACTGACCAAAAGCGCGCTTATGCTCGGCACGTGTGCAATGACATGATAACTGGTCAACCTGTCGAGCCCAGGCGCGTAGTTCAGAACCTTGAGCAGGTCAACCAACCTCTGCAACATATCGTCCATCCCCAGAAGTACGCTCTGGTTCTTGTCGATGGTCGTGCTCCCTCTGCTCGTCCTATCCCTCCGCAGCTGCAGCAGCGACATCGACTTCAGAGCCGTCGAGGACTCCATCAGCACCCTATCCTCCGGCTCGAAGGCTAGCAAAGCCATGACCCTGCAAAAGTGCCCCATCTGTTTGCAGCTCAAGTTCTCGAGCAGGTCGTAGAAGGCTGGGACCTCGCTCACGTCGAAGAGGTTCGTGGGGGGGAGGAGGGAGAGGATCTCCTCGATCAGCCCAACGGTGCACTCGAAGATGCACGAGTGGCTGATCATCGTGAAGAGGTAGATGAGGAAGTGCTTGCTGATGAAGTCGGATGCGATATTAGGGTGTAGGTAGGAGAGTTCGCGGAGGAGGACGAGGGCCTCGTTCCAGAAGTTCGAATTGAGAGTAACTTCTCGCTTGTTGAGGTCGTCCCTCGCGTCCCTCCCTTGAAACGGGTCCGCCCCCTTCCGCCCCTGCTGCGGGCTGAAGAGGTCCACAACTAGCTCCGGTCCGTCGAGCATGACGAAGACGCGGCGTGAGAAGTCCATCTTGTCAGACTGGGCGACGGGCAACGCCTGGGAGGTGTCGATGAGGTGGATCGCGAGGTCCTGGACCGTGGTGTCGAGGGAGACTTTGTCCCGGAGCTTCTTCATGAGCGTAACGATTCCGCCAGTTTGATCGTCCAGATCCTCCACCGCCTTCTTACTGCCACGACGAAGCGTGCGACGAGCGAAGCGAGTCACATGAAGATTGGCGTTAACGAGTTAGAACTGTGTATGTAGCGGCGAAGGAACGGAAATAAGCATTCCTGGCTCGTCATGTCGCTCCTCGCAGCTTCTCACCTCAGCTTCTCCAGCCTGTCCAGGCCGCCCTTGCCGCCTCCTAGGTGCATCTTGGCTCCCCCGACCTTCGACTTCAAGAACTTAGCAGCGAAGGAGGGCGTCTTCTTCGCCTTCTGCGGCGCCAAGACTTCGTATTCCCACTGCTTCCTGTCGTAACCTTCCGGGACGAGGCTCTGGGTGCGAATGCTCGTGGGGCGAGGGTTGCGAGTAGAAAAACCCTCGCCCCAGCGAGTAGAAGAGTGTTTGGAGGTATGGGTTGGGTGGGAGGACGTCACGTAATTCTGCGACGGTACCGAACGAGTTAGGGTTGTGTTAGGCGGTGATCGTGATAGCGACGGATCTGAATTCCGTAGTGTCTCACCTTGCTCTTGGGGTCGCTAAAGTTCACCGTCACTTTCATTGTGGGGCGGGCGGGTTTGGGTTTGGGTGCATCGCTGTTAGGGTTATGTGGGTACATCGCATCGGCATCATCAACCACCTGAATTAGGTCGCTATCGTTGATATCGCTGTTATTGTTGCTATTTCCAGACTTGACAGGGGCATCGGCGCTGACCTCGTCAACGAATGCATCCCATTTATTGCTGCTATCTTCGTAGGTGCCGCCGCTCGATTTCTGTTTCCTAGGGCTCCTCAAAATTTGACGTCCCAAATCATGGTTGTCGTGTGAAGACGGCGGCGAAGACGACGACGTCGACGACGAGGTGGTGCTGTCGGGAGAGGACTTGGTGGGGGTCTTGAGGGACATGTCGAGGGGGAGGCCGAGGAAATCGTCCATGTGGGGGTTGTTGTTGGAGGTGGAGTTGATGGAGGAGGCCATGGAGGCCAGGGAAGGAGTGCGGTCCAAGGTGGACAAGATGGAGTTGATCGGCGCGCCGGAGCTTGAGTTGGCGTTGGTGTTGTTGTTGCTGGACTCGTCCGAGGCATTGTCATCGATCTCATTGTCAGAGTAGCAGAAGTCGCTGGTTTGAGAGGGGGAGGTCGACCGCTGCTGCAGCTGCTGGTTGGGCGGGGGCAGCGAAAGGCTCTCGGGCGACTTCGAGGGCGAGCTTGGGGTCAGAGTCGACGCGGTCGGCGACGAGCTGGGAGATTTATTCGGAGATACAGTTGCGTTGGTGTCTGGGCTTAAATCCTCGCCAAACAGGGACGATTTTTGAGGTTTTGAGACGACCTGGACTGCGTTTCTGGCGCTCACTGGAGGCAAAGTCACACTAGAAGGCAGCTGAACGTGCCTCGACTGCGACTGCTGCGCTGTAGAAGGAGAGACAGGAGATGGGAGCTTATTAACTTCGGACTGTTCCGGCATGGGTGTGGGCTGGGCCCTGGGGCCTGCCTCGTCGTCGTCCGCCGAAGTCTGAGACTGCCGGGAGCCCATGTGTACTGGCAGTGTGTCTAGTGTTGGGCTTAGTGAATGATTAAGAGCCGTAAATTTTTCAGGGTCCCCAGGGTTTTGGCAAATGAATTTCGTTCCAAAAAGGTCGATTTGAACCAAGCTTTATTTTTTCACTCAACCAAAACTAACACAACTAAAACCATGGTACGTTTCTCGGTCTGCTATTTTTTTACCTCTGTTACTGTCACCACGGAGAACCCTCTCGGAGCAGCCAGATCTCGTTTAGCGGCGCTGAATGACAATTAATGGGACATTAGCAGCCATCAACCCTGCCGCCGTTTGAACGACAAGCCCAGGCCCAAACCTCCACCATCTCGGACACGTCTAACCCCACGCCCCCCTCAACCGCCGTTCATCATCCCACAATAGTCTGGAAAAGGTAATTATCAAGTCGCCGCGTGCCGGGAAGGTCCGCATCAAGTCCAAACAAAAAGGGATCGATTCCCGCTTTAAGGTTTACTTTTTCACCTCCCTGTTTCGTCCCAATATTCGCGCTCCCTCGCCCGTTCACCGCACTGTACTCGTTCTAACACCGCTTCAAAACTCCGCCGTTCCGCAACCTCGCCCCGTTCGCCCGCGCTTTACCAATCTCAGGAGGAAAAGGTGAGAGATGTTTCGGTGCTGATTCGATTCATATTTTTTCTCCCTTTTTTACCCCCAACCCCACCCGCTCCCCTTGATCTAACTCGCCCCCCCCGCCCCCCACTCCCACACCCGCAGGAGGAAAGGGAGGAAAGGGAGGAAAGGCCCCCACCTCAAAGAAGGCGCCCCAGTCCAGGTCCTCCAAGGCCGGACTTCAGTTCCCCGTCGGTCGTGTCCACCGTTTCTTGAAGGCTTCCATCCAGGGAGGCCAGCGCGTCGGAGCCACCGCCGCCGTCTACACCTCCGCCATCCTCGAGTACCTCACCGCCGAGGTCCTCGAGCTCGCCGGAAACGCGTGCAAGGATCTTAAGGTCAAGCGTATCACGCCCCGTCACTTGCAGGTGAGTGATGTTGGGTGACGGGTGGTACGGGGGGTTTAAGAAGAGACGCCTCTTTTAATCTAACGTCACCTCCTCGAATTCGTCCTCCCCCCCCCTCCCCTTCCCCCCAGCTCGCCATCCGCGGAGACGAGGAGCTCGACACCCTCATCAAGGCCACCATCGCCGGAGGAGGAGTCATCCCCCACATCCACAAGTCCCTCATCAACAAGTCTTCCAAGACCAAGGGAGGCAAGAAGATGTAAATATCTTAAAACAACCACCGCAGAAAACACAAACGTTTGTGATGTTGTAAAAGTTATATATCATATGAACTACACTTGTCACGGACGAATTAAAAAAAAATCAAAAAAAAAAGCAGAGTGAAGAAAGGGGAGTTTCAAGGGCGCGAGAAAAAAGATCCCGCAAGGGAGAGAGAAAAACAAAACAGAGGAAATAGGATTACAACAAAGACGCAGCCTGGGGGTATTTTCATAAAAAAAACGTTATAGATTATATTTACTTTCAAAAAAATGCCACCAACAAATAATTGCCACAGCACCTTCAGCTTCCAGTCCCAGGGCCATCTGAAAATACATTCCACCACCATAAGTGTTGACAAAACGATGCCTTCAAAAGGTTATTCTACAATCCCACAAGGTAACGTCTTCTTTAACGTCTCCATTACTATTTTGTTGCGTTCGTATACGTCCATTACATGATATTATTGATGTTTATTAAAAGCGACGACGTCCACGTTAAAGTGCAAACTTCATCTGGAGCCTCATTGGGGGCATAAAAGCGGCGTTTAAAGCATAAGAATAAAGTCTATAATTGTTGGAATGAAGCATCGTGTATAATATTCACTTAAATAAACGTTACGTAACGTTAACATATATATATATATATATATATGGTATATATAAGGAGATGCAGACTGGTGTTTTGACATACGACTGCAATAACGTGCGTTACTTGTATCATTTGAATTGTATCATTTGAACGGACTGTAGACGACGTTCATTTTATGTCATTCATTTTCTGAAGCGCTTAATTGAAGTTACAAGAAGTGACATCTTACATATAACGATAACATGGAACGTTATAAACCCTAACCCTTTCACCTTATTTCCCCCAACCCATTTTCTCTTTCATCTCCAGATGAAGATGCAGTTCAAGATGCAGTTCATCCTTCCCTTCCCACCTCAAAAACCTTCCGCAACATAATCGTTACATCCTCAATCCTCCTCCTCCTAACCTTCCTCACAACATCATCCTACAACCGTACCTCCCTACCGACATTAGGATCTGACTCGAAGAGTTTGTTCGATGAATACGATCGTTTTATATTCGAAGATTATGATGAGAGGCCACCTCATTCTAATTTTTTACCTGGGGTTGCGGGAGTTTACGGGAAGGTGAGGAAAAACACGGACGACGTTGGTTTTATGAGCGTGTGTGTTTTTCGTTGTTTTTTTTAATAATCAAGAACCGTTCAAAACACACGTTAAAAATTTTCATATTATAAAAACAAAGCCGTAATTAACAATAACCCCCCCCTCCCCAGCCCGTCTGGACATTCTACGTAAACCGCGGTCAATCAATCTCCTCCTTCGGTACGTCAACAAAAGATTTCCCCCTCCTAGAATTCAACCCCGCCAACAAAGCGTACCAATCGACCGCTTTAGGTTTCAGGACCTTCTTTAATGTTACGGGGAGGGAGGAGTTGAGTGTGCCTTTTGAAGAGGGTGGGGAGAGGGTTATGTATGTTGGGAGTAATGAATTAGAGATAACTGATGTAAATGACGGTATTAAAACAGCTGTTAAATACTTCACGTTGCCTGAAGAAGAATTTTCGGCGTTGGTTAGACGCGTTACGGTTGAGAATGTGGGGGAGGAGGAGATGGAAATTCAAATGTTTGATGGCTTAGCGAGGATGGAACCGGCGGGGGGGATGTTGGATGGACAGATGAAGAATATGGGGAGGACTTTGGAAGGTTGGATGGGGGTTTATCATGGGAGTGATGACTTGACGATGCCGTTTTATAAACTCAGGTGAGAGCGATGTTCGGACCCCGTTTTGTTCTATTTTTTTATTTTACTAACATAACAAAATATACGATATTAACACACACACACACATCAACACAACTAGTACGCAACCCTCCGACACGGCCCAAGTAAAAGTCCAAGTCGAAGGTCACTACTGCCTAAGTTTCGTGGAAGAGGCGGAGGGACCCAGCACTCTCCTCCCGATCGTTTACGACACTGATAAGATCTTCGGGAGTGACACGAGCTTGATGAAGCCCAAGGGACTTGAAGGGAAGAGCGTAGAGGATATTTTGAATATGAAACAGGTGAGAGAAAAACGTCGAGTTCTATACGCCGCGCGCTGTCTGCTTCAATTCTAACCTCGTTCAAAACCCGTCAACATCGGTGTCGCCCACCGCCCTCAGAGCGGCGCGGCAAAAACAAGCAGCGCCTTCGCAGCCGTCTCAAAGAGGACCCTAAAACCAGGCCAAAACTTCACCATAACCAGCTACTACGGCAAAGCGAAACATATCGACCGTCTCAAATCAATCGCCTCCGTCATAACTTCCCCTAAATACACTTCCAAAAAATTCACCCGCGCCCGTACAATGATCGACGAAATAACATCCTCCGTCTCAACGAAAACCTCCAACGGTCTTTTCAACGGTCACATCAAACAGATGTTCCTCGACAACGCTCTCCGCGGTGGCGTCCCAATGATCTTAGGTGACACGGAAGGTGATAGACCTATGAGACCTGACGTTGATGAGGATAGTAAGTTGAAGGTTTATCATACTTTTTCGAGGATACATGGAGATCTTGAGAGGGATTATAATGCTTTTAGTATTGACGAGACTTTTTTTAGTCAAGGGCCGGGGAATTATAGGGACGTCGCGCAGAATAGGAGGATGGATGTTATGTTTCAACCGAGGATGGGAGGGTTTGATGTTAGGCAGTTCTTGAGCTTTATTCAGGTGAGAGGTTTTTTACCCCCGTACGTGAAAAGGTTTTTTTTGAAGAAGAACAAAAAATTCTAACCAAATGTTGTTACCCCCCCCCACCCCTCCCCCTTGCAGGCTGACGGATACGAACCGCTTACCGTTGAAGCAGTAACTTTCAAGGTTACCTCTGGAGCCGGTTCTCTAGCCGAGTGGGCCGTCGGAAAGGGAGACGGTTTCAAGGGACCCCGCGAGGCCCTCAAGGCCATCTTCGAGGGCGGAAGCCTCAGACCAGGCCAGCTCTTTCAGCTCATGGAGGATCAGGAGATTAAACTCAAGCCGGGGGTTAGCAAGCAACAGTTTATTGATAAGTTCGCGAGCCAGGTGAGAGTGTTGGATATTTAAATGCATGGTCGACGAAGCCCGCAGCTACACAATTCTAACTCGTCGCTCCGCTCCTCGGCTCGCTTCGCTCGCTGCTCCTCGCTTCGCTCGTCGCAGTCGACCATGGCGTACAGCGCGACCTTTGGGGACGGTTTCTGGGCTGACCACTGGGACTACTACCTCGACCTCATCGACAGTTACCTCGCCATCTACCCCGAGAGGGAGGAGAAGATAATGTTCGACGAGGAACTCGTCTACTATTACGCCCCCGCTAGCTGCCAGCCCAGGAGCAAGAAGTACGTCGCCACGCCCACCGTCGACGGCGAGGGTACCCACGTCCAGCAGCTCGGCGCCATGATCTGGGACGCGGACAAGACCACCCACCAGAACTCCTTCCTCAGCGACAAGCCCTGGCTCGACGCTGACGCCAACTTCCAGCACACCAAGAAGGGAGAAGTCTTCAAGTCGGCTCCTATCGCGAAGCTCCTGCTCCTCGCTGCGCAGAAGTTCGCCATGCGCGATCCTTACGGAATGGGAGTCGAGTACGAGGGCGGAAAGCCCGGTTGGAACGACGCCATGAACGGCCTAGTCGGCATGATCGGATCAGGAATGCCCGAGACTTACGAACTTCAGCTGCTCCTTAGGTACGTCGAGCAAGCCGTCGGAAAGTACGAGAGGGACGTCACCGTACCCACCGAGCTCGCCGAGATGATCGCCACCGTCGGGGAGGCGCTCGACACCTTGGAAGCGAGCGGATTCTCGGACGTTGAGTTGGACGCGGTTCCCACCGAAGTGCCCACGGAACTCTTCGAGTACTGGGACACCGTCGCGACCGCTAGGGAGACCTACCGCGAGGATATCCGCTTCACCTTCTCCGGCGAGACCTTCACCTACAAGTCGTCCGACCTTTCCGAGATCCTCAAGAGGTTTATCCTCCACACCGAGATCGGCATGGACAGGGCCATGAAGGTCGGGAGCGCCGGGCAGGGCGACGACGGCACCTCCGGCGTCGCCCCCTCCTACTTCTCCTACGACGTCACCTCGTACACCGAGACGGGGGAGAACGACCCCAACGGCCACCCCTACGTGACCGCGCTCGGCTTCACCGTCGGCGTCTTCCCCCTCTTCCTCGAGGGCCCCGTCCGCATGATGAAGACCATCTCCTCCGACGCCTTCTCCTCCCAAATGGACGTCTACTCGAACGTGAAGTCCTCCGGCCTCTACGACTCCGAGCAGAACGCCTACACCGTCTCCGCCTCCCTCGTCGGCCAGTCCATCGACATGGGCCGCATGATGGCTTTCTCACCAGGCTGGCTCGAGAACCAGAGCATATGGACTCACATGTCCTACAAGTTCTACCTCCAGCTCCTCAGGGGGAAGCTCTACGAGGTTTTCTTCGGCGAGCTCACGGGCGGAGGCATGCTGCCCTTTCAGGATCCCATGGTCTACGGCCGTAGTTTGATGGAGTGTTCCTCCTTCGTAGGTGAGTGAGGAGCAAGATGCGAGGAGTCTCTTCCTTTTTAAAAATTTAATCCTCGCTTCAGCTTCAAACCCTCCGTTCTAACACAACCTGCACGTTCCATAATCTCAGCTTCCTCCGCTTTCCCCGATTCCGACCAGCACGGCCGAGGCTTCCTCGCCCGCCTAAGCGGCAGCACCGCAGAATTCCTAAGCATGTGGACCCTAATGTTCATCGGCCCTCACCCCTTCCACGTCGATCCTACCTCCCACGAGCTCAAGATGAGCCTAACGCCCGCCCTCCCCTCTTGGGCGTTCGACGAGGATGGAGAAGCTACGTTCAAGCTATTCGGGGAGATCGAAGTCACGTACCATAACGAGGAGGGGAAGGACCTCATGGGAGTGCAGCCGAAGAGGTACGAGGTCAATTACAAGTGGCACGACGGGGCGGATGTGGTTGAGTCGGGGCATTTGCCGGAGTACATTGCTGAGCAGGTTAGGAGGTTGGATGTTGAGAGTATTGACGCTTGGTTTTAATTAGTAGTGGGTATTTGGGGTCAAGGGGATTTGGGGATTTAGGGATTTAGGAATTTAGGGGTCGACACGGTATAATGTGCAAGTGTAGGTTGTGAAGAAAGAGAGAGAGAGAGAAGAAGAAAAAGAGATTTGAGAATCAAAACATTATTCAGTACAGTCGTTTCCAAATTTTTAGCCCTTTGAAGCCATCGTCCTCCACCTCCACCTCAGCTTCAATTTCTCCCTCGTCGTCTTCGAAGTGGTAGTTCTGCGTGACGACTCTAAGCCCTTCGTTGACGCTCATGACCTCCTTTAGAATTTTTTTAATCTCCTTCAGCAACGAAGGAAACACGAAAAGATAAACAATCCTAGCGCACTTCAAAGGCCCGCACTCGTCGGAATCGAGCTTCAACGCAGTGGCATCGAGGGTAAGGAAGGTAGTCAGGTGAGAAGTTTTCTCTTCGACGGAGAGCTGTTTTGCCCTGCCAAGATCGAAGGAGGAGGTTCAGGGTGAGCGCTCTCGATCCCGTGTACATGTCTTCTCAGTCTTGTCGCTTCCCTACTTGCAGACTCTCAGCTTGCAGACTCTCAGCTTGCAGACTCTCAGCTTGCAGACTCTCACCTGTTTGTGCAGAGGTCTGTTACGTCTATTCCCAAGGAGTGGCAAGTGAAGTGTTTGGAGACGGTTACGCAGACGCGGCCGTCGCCGGAGCCTATGTCGACGAACTGTGGGTCTGTTGTTGTTGTTGTTGTTGTTGTTGTTGTTGATAATGATAAATAAGGCTCGAGGAGAGGGATCAACCGTTCCATGAATGGAGCAGGTGTAGGAACGTAAGGGCTAAGATATGTTGTACGCTCATCATCATCAGATGAAAGGGAAACGTTTATAGATTCACACATGTGCGATGATTCTAGTGCTTCAGAAGCATCTATTAAACGCGAGGCTAGAAGAGCATGCGTTGAAGAGTTATGTCGTGACTCATTTTGAGACGACGACATCAACAATAACTTCCTTAATGACTTCTGTTCGTAAGTTAATGAGGCTCTCTATCTAATGTGAGCTTAATGAAAGTCGAGTGGCGCAGCTTCTGACCTTCAAAGCTAAAATCATCAGCACGCTGGGAAACCCGAAAGTTCTCCTTGGTGCTTCCAACCTCGTGCTCAAAAACACACAAAAACTCCTTGCAGCCGCCATAACACGTAAAGGGCCGCTAGAAAACCCCCCCGTGACTCCACCCCTGCCCCTAAACCATCCCAAATCAAACCCCCAAAAATCTCTCGAAACTTAAACATGTCCTCCTCCCCCACAACCACCTCCTCCGGCCTCCGCGGTCGCGTCCAAGCCCTCCTCCGCACCATCTCCGACTCCATCCCCCACGCCCAGCGCTCCTCCTTCACCGAATCCGTCGTAGCCAAACTCATGGAATCCTACGACTCCCCCTCCCCCCCCTCGTTAATCGAAGCCGGGGCTAACGAAAACCTCACCGAAGACGGGTGTAGGATGATACAGTTCTTCCCAGAGCCTAAGGACGCGAGGCTATACCCTAAGTTGATCCTATCTTCTTCCCCTTCCGTCCAGATCCCTTTCACCGTGATGTTGTATTTATCCCACACGTATTCCCGAGGTGACTTTGCGTTCGCGAGGGAGTTCATTATCGCTGGGGGGCTGAACTCGCTTACGAAGCTTGCGGTTGACGAGAATATACACCTTAGGGGGCAGGCGGTTGATACTCTGTTGCAGTTGACGGCTCATGAGGGTTTTGATTGGTTTGCGGAGATGCCTAGTGGAGCTTCTCTCAAGGAGAAGAAGCAGGTGAGAACGTTGAGAAGAACACGGTGCCGATTGAAATGATTATTTATGGCGCTCCTTCACGGGCCTCGAGTGACAACACAACGACATGTTCATTCTAACTCGTCTCTTAACCCTCGTCGCAGATCATTGACCTTCACAGAGGTTTTCTCAACATCAGGGAGCACGGTTTCGTGGAGAGCATGATCAAGAACGCGCCCTGGGAGGTGACTTTCCCGGGGGGAAGTTATTTGGTCTTACAGATATTGGCATTTTGGATGAGTTGGGTCAGGGCACAGCACTGCGATAATAACGTGCTCTACTTGAAGGACGACGTTATTAACGCCCTTTCCAAGTGGAAGGATTGCGAGGTGTACGAGATGGACGGGGACAAGGTCCCTGAGAAGGGGCAGGTGCTGCAGGAGGAGAAGGATCTCGCCAAGAGGCTTTTCGACGACTTCTCGAGGTTCGTGCGACCCGAACCGTTCGGGCCGGAAGACCCTCTTATCTTCGGGGACAAGAAGGAGGTGCTGGATTCTTGGAGGGGAAGCATAAGCGCCGACGAGGCCGAGAAGAGGCAAGCTGAGAAGGAGAAGAAGACCAGGAAACCGAAGCCCCAAAGGCCGGACGATCAGCCGGAGTTCATTGCCGCGCCCACCTTCACAGAACCCAAAGAAAACTACGTCTTCAAGAAAGGCGACCAGGGCGTGGGTTATTACTGGGACGTTGACTTAGCGGAATCGCTCCCCCCCGCCCCCGCCCCCACCGCGCAGCGCGCCGGCGACAAGGTCGGAAAGGTCACCCTGCCCCCTCCTCCCCCCGGCCCGGAAAAACCCAAAGCCCCCAAGAAACCTCGCTCCGAAATGACCCAGCGGGAAATCGGCAACGATTGCTTCATCGAAGGAGACTACGAAGAGGCCCTCAAGTACTACGGCGCCGCGCTCAGCTCCGGGGAGACTATAGATTTGGACGATTTGGACGGTGGCGACGAATCCGAAACCAGCTCTAATACCAACGCCACGCCTTACTCTAGCAACGTTCAAATCGTCGAAGTTGTGGAGAGCGACGCGCGGGCGATTCTGCACTGCAACAGGGCGGCGTGCTACCTGAAGATCGTGCAGAAAATGTGGGGAATGAAGGTCGGGGATATTTGCTGGAGCGACGTTGACGGCGGGGTCTGCAAAGTTACCGAGAAGGAGGTGAGCGTACGTAATCATTCCGCTGCTGCAAACTCCGGCCGCTAATTCAAACAACCATACACTCGTCGCAGAAAGCGGAGGGGCTCAACATGTTGACCCTGGCAGAGGCCGAGGGAAGGGCGAGCATCAACTTCTACAAGACGTTCGTCAAGGGATACTTTCGAACGGGACAGGCGCTGGCGCTCCAGGACAAGTTGAAGGAAGCGCTCGACGTCGCCAAGCTCGGTATCTCAACGTCGCCGGATTCCCCCCACCTCGACTCGCTGGACGAGTTCTGCGGCGCCGTTCTGACCAAGCTCCACGAGGCGAAGAAGGGGAACAAGGAGTCGGACATCATGGCCAAGATCATGGGAAGGAAGACGTACGGGAAGAAGCTCAAGGACGAGCAGGCCGCGATTGCTAGAAGGCGGCAGGAGGAGAAGGAGAAGGCCAGGTATTTCGGCGTCGGGGGTGGAGGCAGGGAGGAGAAGAAGGAGGGCGAGGAGGAAGCCGACGACGTCATCGAAATTGACGGGGAAACCGAAGTTGACGTCAGCGAAACGGCCTTGGTCCCGGTCAAGAAGAAGACCGCCTACGAGGACGACGAGGACGAAGACGACTACGACCCCGATGACTACTGGAGCAGGGAGAAGAAGGCGAAGAAAGACGCCGAGGCCGGCTTCCACGAAGTCTCCGGCGCAGATAGCGACGACGACGACGCTCCGGCCGCTCGCAAGTCCGTGAACAAGCGGGTGGCGACCAAGAAGGCCAAGGGCGGAGAAATTAAAGGCAAGAAAACCGCCCCCCCCGGCATCACCCTTCCCTCCCCCCCCTCGGAGGACGTGACGTTCTTGTCGACCTCCAACAAGTCAAACATGGCGGACATTTTGACCATGGGCAAGAAGAGCAAGGGAGCGGAGAAGAAGAAGAAGGACGGGACAAAGAAGGAGAATAAGAAGAACAGCAAGAAGAAGAACAAGAAGGAGGACAACGGGATGGCAGACATCTTGAAGCTAGGCAAGGCGACATCGAACATTAATTTCGACGCATAACCGTAAACAAAGCAAGCAGTTTAGATAATAATATAACATTTTTCAGCTCACATTAGCTTCAATGGATCTCTTTCGTGCACTCTAGCTGGTGGATGCACCTAGCAACGCCGTCCCCGACCCAGACTTCCTTCTCGTTTCTCACGGTCAAGCCCCACAGGCACCCGACCCCCTGGATTCCCAAAACTTGCATCGGCGTGCCGTCGAACCCCAGGACCTGGATCCTCTTCTGCTCGCTGACGACCAGGAAGTTCCTCACCCCTTTCACGTCAGACGGCAGCTGAAAGTTACCGGGCTGCCTGCCCTGCTTCCCCAGGTTCACAATGAAGTTTCCGCTGAGGCTGAAGCACGCCACCCTGTGATTGCTGCAGTCCGCGACGTACAGTCGATCTTCCCCCTCGACCTCTACAACGTCCAGCCCCCCGGGGTCGCAGAGCTGCCCCTCCCCGTTGCCTTTGGAACTAAAGTGCTCCAACCTCGTCAGTTCCAAATCGTACACCGCCACATTGCACTTGCCTTTGTCGCTTACATATATCCTGCCCTTCCACTCCACCACTCCCTCCGGGCTTTCCAGCGGTCCCTTGGGGTCCGTGGCGACCCTGGTATTCTTCACGTAGTCCTCCTCGTCTCTATTCTTCTTCATGTCCCACCGTTGCATCCTGTGGTTCCTGCTGTCGCACACGTACATCATCCCGTCACCGTTCATAGACAGCCCCCTAGGTTGCTTCACGTTGAACGCGGAGTTTCCGCTGTTTGCCATGACGTCCGTTGACTTTGCTGCAGTATTGTACTTGATGAGCTCCGTAGACGACACGACGAGGCTGTCCTCTCCCCCCCTCTTATCGAAGCATAAGTACGTAGGGTACTCGAAGCCTTCGATTTTATCGACCCACTTGAGCTGACTGAGCTGCGCGAGCTTCGTGCTCGTCACGCCGTTCCAGATTTTGCAAACCGAAGCGATGCGCATGAAACCAGACATTCCGAGGAGGTCGTAGAGGTACGACAAGATATCGCCCATGTGTAGCGTTCTGGCGACGGACGCAATTACCGGAGTGGCGGGTTGAGAGGGTGCCGGAGCGCTCTCTTTGTTGTTCGCCTTCTTCGCGGGAGGGCTGTGGGGGTTCTTCACGGGTATGTTCTCAATGCCAAACACGTGTATCTTACTGTTCTGCCCGTCGCAGGCGTAGCACTTTTGCTCCTTCCCGTGCCCAAAATCGATGCTGTCCAGCACCACATCCGCCCCCTCGACCGGTATTATCTGATGGCTCCCGAACTCTCCGTTCAAGACTTGAATCCTCCTCTTCTCCGCCACGAAAATGTACCCGTGTTTGCTCTTGACGCCCTTGGGCTCCTCGAACTGAAGGCTTCCCGTCCCGTACTCCCCCACCTGCCTCACGTAGCTCCCGTCGTCGACGTTGAAGAACTGGAGCCTGTGGTTCTGAGTGTCGCAGACGATCAGCTCGTACCTGTGCCTGGAGGGATCGTCAGAGCCAGAAGTCTCGTGGCCCGCGAGCCCGTGAGGGTACCGTAACTCTCCGGCCCCGCTGCCTATACTTCCGAAGGTTATTTGGTGCTCGAGCAGCGTCTTCGACAAGCGTTGCACCCTGTGGTTGTTGCAGTCGCTGACGAAAAGGTGGTTGTGAATGACGCAAGAGCCTCTGGGGAACTGAAACTGGCAGGGCCCCGAGCCCAGCGACCCCGTCTGATTCGTTCCCTTCATGGTTCGGAGGCTGAGGCGGGTGACCTTGTGCGTCTCGCTGTCGGTGACGTAGAAGGAGCTGGTGTCGCAGCAGAGGGACGAGGGGAGGCTGAGCTTAGGCAGCTTGTTGGGCTGTTTGGTAGTCTTGCAGTCGGCGGTGAGGAAGATTGGTTTCTTGGGACACGCGAAGCTCAGCTTCCCGTTGGGGAGGACGCAGATGCCAGTGGGAGCCTTCACGATGTCGGGCGATAGAGATTTAAGATGCTTCAAGGTCAGAGGAGCGGAGGAGGAGGAAGGGGCGGGAGGGGGCGGAGGGGGAATTTCGCGTTTCGTTGGCATGGCAGGAGTGGGAGCTGGGGCAGGGGTTGCTGCTTGTGGAAGGGACGGCTTATCCTTCTTCTTTTTCTTTTTCTTCGACTTCTTGGGTGTCTTCTCCTCTACGATCTTCTCCTCCTTCTCCTCCTTCTCGTCAACAATGGGATCAACAATTGCCCTGTAGGAAGATCGGGAAGGACTACTACTGCTAACGGCTGCTGAGCGAGGGGGCAAAGAAAACACAGAGAAGGAAGAAGTACGCTCAAGTCGAAACTCGGCGGGCGAGGACACTGCGGAGAAGGGTTAGTCGGGAAGATATAGAGATAGGTGATTCGGGAGTGTCCGGGACAGCCATGGTATCGACTCTATGCAAACTTCTTTTCCGACGGCAAATCGTTGATTTACGAGACCCTGCTGCGATAGAATGCACAGTCCCCGCGCGGTTTGATAACCAAAAAACACATCTTGAACTCACTGTGCTGGTCAATCTATATCTTGGATGACCAAATTTTTACTCCTACTACAGTCTGGGACATTTGACAACGATTTGAGGATAGCCCCCGTCATCAACACTGGTTTAATCACACGCTTGACCTCTTGAACCCTTCAAATCAACCAAATCATAACCTTCAACACTAGACGTGAAGCCAAAGCCTGAGAAATCTCTCTTCATATCTTCCACAGGATCTCTTCGCCCTCTATGTCGTCATCTGCCCCCTCCTCTACGTTGACCTCCCAGAGCTTCGTCACTTGCAACGGAGCATCTCACCCCATCCTAGGTTCTATATACACCACCACCGAGTACATGGAGCAGCAGATCGGCCAGATATCCAAATCAGACACGAGCAAGTTCGACAAAGTGAAGACGATCGTTGCGGAAGTTGGGTCAATGCTGATGAACTTCGACTCGAGGGACGTGGACGAGGAGACCCTGGCGAAGTTCAACTCGCTGAAGGAGAGGGTTGAGAAGGTTTCCGGCCACGTCAACAAGTGGCTTACGAAATCTCGCTTCTCCAAGATGGCCTTGGGGTCCAAGTGGACCGGGAAGTTCGGTGAGGACCTGACCGCAGTGAGGACTTTGCTGTCAACCATTCCCAGCTCTCCGGGCACCAGGGCGACCGCGTCTGCGGGGAAG
Organism: Triparma verrucosa; assembly: GCA_030267905.1. Classification (NCBI taxonomy): domain Eukaryota; class Bolidophyceae; order Parmales; family Triparmaceae; genus Triparma; species Triparma verrucosa. Next base: position 34,255 of record BRXX01000010.1, on the reverse strand, counting down.
ACGCAGCCCGAAGCGGAAATTCCGCTCGCGACCGTGCTTCCATCTCCTGTGCAGAAGGAGGAGGAAGACGAAGAGGAGGAGACCTTGAAGCCACCCGCGGCTCCTACGCCTACGCCTACGTCTACTCCTACTCCTTCCAAAACCCCTACCTCGAGCTCCAGCAACTTGACCCCCGAAGCCCTATCCATCTCCCTCGCCCTCCAACGGTGGCGCGTCGCCTCCCCCGCCAAGCCCTTGGTGCTCCTGAACCCTCCCGAAAGCTCTCGAACCTACTCCCCCCCCGAGAACCCCTCCCACCCGTTGAGCGTCCTCGGCTCGAAGGGCGAGTGGAAGGTCACCAGCCCCAACAAGGACCGCTCGATCTCCCTCTCCTTTCCGGCCCTCTGCAAGGTCACCCACGTCGTCCTGCAATGCGGCACCCTGACACGCAATTTCAGCGGGTGGGTGCAGAAGATCAACGTCCAATACAGCACCTCAAAGGAGCTGCCGAAGGACGACGGATGGTCCGATCTAGGCGTCGACCTTAGCACCGAATGCCAGGCCGACCCCGCCATGGAGTTCCCCGTCCCCCTCCGCGTTCCCAAGTGGATGCGTCACGTCAAAATAACTCCTGTAAAGTGGAGGATCGCGGGACTCCTGGCCTCGAGGGAGAACTTGGAACCTTACATTACGATGAGGTGCGCCGTACTCGCCGAGGCGAGGAAGTGTGACACCGTAGAGGAGACCGAGGACGTCGACAACGGCTCGGACGCCGCCCTGAAAAGGACGAGGGAGGGCATCAAGGACATGGCAGACGCACCGCAGGTGGTGCCTTTGGTCAATTTCAGCAAGAATGTCGACGTGGTATCGAACAGGTGGACGAAGTTGGGAGGCATGGGCAAGGGAATTTATAAGAACAAGCCGAAGAACCTCAAGGAGGCGACTAAAGAATCACACGGAACCCTGAGACTGCTGAGGCAAAGAAAAGATGAGGGAGAAACTGACTGGTTTGACCTCTCACCGCCCGTCGGACGGCTCTATCCGAATTTTAAGCCCGGAGACTGCGTCAACACTCCTCTGGGCGTGGGCGTCATTTCCAGTGTCGACCCTGAGACTATGGAGTGCACCATCTACTTGAGCAACAACGGCAAGACCGAAAAAATGTGCATCACCCCCGAAGCTGCACCCATCGGAGCGTTTGACTTTGACAGCAAAAAATTCAACATCAAGGGGATGGACAGCTTCGTCGATATGATGAAGGATATCCCGGCGCCAAGCGAGCCGAGCCTCGCTAGCAGGCTTGTCTTCAATGACGATTGGTTCAACGTTGACGAGTTCACGTTCAAGGCCTTTGAGTACGTCCTCGTCGTTGGCGATCAAGCGGAGAGCTACCTCGTAGTTCAGAGCGACGCCGTCTCTTACGGGTGGGGCGCGGGAGCCAGGGTCTCCATTTCGTCGGCTAACAAGGCCGAACTGGCCACCGGCACCATCGTGTCGCATTGCCAAAAATCTGGTGGCGCCATTGTCGCTGTGGACAACACTCAGACTCTGAGCCAATTCAAGAATTGGTCCAGAATTCACTTCGAAAATCAGGCGAGGGGTGAACCGCACCCGATCAGGGTCAAGGCCACCGCGCAGGATATCGTCAGATCCCCCAGGATTCGCTACGAGAAAGGGGCGAAAGTAATGGTAATGCGCGCCGGAGCCTACGTCGATGCGGAGGTCCTAGATTTCTGCGGCAGCCTCAACGGGAACAGGCACTCTCTGAAGTACGCAGGCGTAGAAGAAATAGCTCTCGTCGACCTCAACGAAATCAACCACGCAGTTTCTCGCTTCTCCACCGTGGAGGAGCTTGCAGAAGTAAGGCGCGACTACCTCGAGCACGTAGTTGCCGTGGGAAGCGAGGTTGAGGACGCCATCACCGGAAAGCGCCTAAAAATTGAGGACCAGCTCTTAAATATCTCAATGGCCACTGGGGACGACGCCATGAAAGTTTCCGGGGAGGAAATCTCACGCTTCGATAGCAGGGACCTTGTGTGGAAGACGGAGACGGATCTGAGCCCGGGCGACAGGGTGCGCCTAACGGCGGCGACAAAGTTCCCGTCGGGCGATACGTACGAGAAGCATTCCGAAGGGACGGTAGGCTTCAAGAACGAGGATAAAGCCCCGCTGCAGCTGAGTCCCGACAGAGAAAACCCCAAGTTTATATGCGGTAGAAGCGTGAATGGAAGACTGTGTGGTGGCAGCGACGGGAAGGGTAAGCCTTGTAGCAGCTGCGCCAGCTTCTTCGAGGCGGAGAAGGAAAGGTTGATAACCAACCTCGACCAACGAACACCCTTTGTCCACCACGTCGAGCTACACGCCAATTCCGGCGGGAAAGAATCAGGCGAAAAGGATACGAAGAACAAGCTACTCTTGTCGCACGAGCTCGAGAAAGCGTCGCCGATGAGCGGAGTCCACGTCGAAGCCTGGAACGGATGCGCGTTCAGGGAGGGAGACATCGTTTCCATCGACGAGGACGGCAAAGTCCATCATAAGAAAACAGGAAAGGAAGTCCCGCTAAAATTCGCCTACAAGCCAATGATGTTGAGCACGCTTCAGAACGCCCGCACCACCACCACGACTGAGATCAACGGAAACGTCGCTCGTCGCTTTAACGGCCAGGGCGGCGCTTGCATTGCCAGCGAACCGCTGGTATTCGTGAACGGAGAGGCATCATTCGAAGTCGTAATCAAGAAGATGAAGGGGAGCGAAGATGAAGGGCTCGAGTGCGGTGTCACCACGACACGCCCCGAGGACATCGATCTCTCGTACGACTACGCCTCGACTCACGTACCGTCCTGGCTCTCCTCTGATAGCGGCTCGTTTTGGAAAGATGGCAGGAGCGTGTACGACGCCGGCCAGTGGAAACACCTGAGGCCCGTCAACCTGAAGGCCGGCGACGTCGTCACGTTTACAGTGATGGGCAACGGCGGAATAAGGATCGAGTGCAATGGGGTGCTCCAGGTCGTTTGGGACAAGGCGAGGGTGAACACGAGCAAGCCACTTTACGCATTTTTTGGCATGCGAGCGCCCCTCTGCGGAATTTCCGTGCGAAGGAAAGAGTACGATATCACGAAGGTCGAGCTCCCCACGGGAACTCGCTCCATCACGCTCAAGGGCATCGAAGGAAAGACGGGCGAGATCATCGACCTGTCGAAGCACGGCCGCCCCCGCTATCCTGCCGCCTTTGAGAACGTCCGCGCAATATCGGACATTCATTCGCTCTACCCCCTGCTCGTTCAGCCGTGGCCCGCCCGCTCCCAAGGGAGAAAAGACGCTCAACCAGTCCTCATTCGTGCTGGGCCAGGCACCGGCAAGACCTGGTGCGTCATGCAGCTCCTATACTTCCTCGCCAAGGGCTCTGACAAGCTCGAGGTGGAAGAGAGGAGGAAACACATCATTCAAGGCTTCGGAACCCGCTGCTTGTACTTGACGCACAACGTTCTTCAACACGCAGTCCGTCTCGAGTTGACACCGTACGTTATCTACGTCCAGAAGCTCGCAAGGCTCATGAACAAGAGTGCCGAGAACGGAGGAGAAATGGCCACAGACGACCTCGTGAGGTTCTATATGAAGGCCGAATTCGAGGAGCGCGAGAAGGAGAACTCTCTTGTCAAGGACGAGAAGACGCTCGACATGCTACTCCAGTTGTACGAGTCGAGGCTGTTAATCATTCTCATCGACGGAATCGACGAGGCCGCCTCTTTGAAGGAAGTCGTTGAGGACTACATCACCCAGTCTCTCGTCCCAGCTGGCCACCAGATCATTGTGACGTCTCGTCCCGAGGGCGTCCGTCTGCGCCTCTACAAGAGTTTCGTCGTCATGAATTTGACCAAGCTATCTGAAGAGCAGCAGAACAACGCCATCAGCGCGCAGCTGGAGAAGTCCAAGTTCTACGAGCACCTCTCTGCCTTCTCAACTATCAGAAAGGAACACGACAAGAAGTACACGGGCGAGGCTTTCGCTATGGAGTCACAGAGGTCCGAGCTCGAGGGAATTAAGACAATCGACTTGTTCAGGCTCAGCAGCGGCAGCGGATGGAACGGGGAGATGCGCAACAGGAACATCGACAACGAGATCATCAAGAGGAGGCCGGACGGAGTGGTAAACTCTGAGTTTTTGAAGGGCCTTGACGCGGGCATGGGTCCGCATTTGGTTGTTGTCGACCAGGTGATTGAGGCGGGAAGCGATGGCGACGAGGGCTGGTTGCCGGACGAGGCGACACAAGAGGCTTTGGAGAAAGTCAAGGCGTGGGAGACGGAAGACGAGAAGAGGCACCTTGATATCCTCAAGAAGCTTGCACTATACGTTGTCAAAAAGACGAGAATCACGAAGAAGAAGTGGACAGCGGTGGAGCTTTGGCCGGAGATCATGGCGGCTACAGACGAGATGTACGAGTTGAACGAGCGTTGTATCGATGACTTCGGGCTCGTCATCAGGCACATTTTGAGGGAAGACTGCGATGGCGCCGATCAATTCAAGTCGGGCGAGTATTCCGGCTTCATGGCGGCGCCCTTGAAGGACCCGGTGAGAACCCACGAGAAGGCCCACGATAAGTTCGCAGGTCGGTTCAGCGATGAAATTCCCGAGGCCTGCGTGCCGGATATCATCAGGTCACGCGTAATCTTCGACGAGGCCAAGGACCTAATTAAATTGGTTCAAACGCTGCTCAAGGGCTACCGCTGGGAGAAGGACGGCAAAGTCTTCAAGCTTGAACTCATTCGCTGCAACAATAAATTCCGCTCAACCGATCCCACCCACTTCCGCTTCGTCCACTTCAACATGATGCTCAAGATCGAGGGTCCCGGGGGGGAGACAATCTGCTGTCAGGGAGAGGTGCAGATTCACCACTTTTTGATTCTCAAGTACAACGACGAGTCCAATGCCCACCACCACTACGAGTTCTTCAGGTCGCATCTGCGTTCTTCGTACGAGACCGCGCTCGACTCCAACCTGGACTTCATGCTCGAGAAGCGCATGAAGGTGTTCGACGAGCTCGGCTCAGTACCTGTGCTGCTCTCGCTGCTCATTCTCTGTCTGTCGTCGCAGGACTCGGGGGAGGAAAACGTCAACCTGCCAGAGGACATTTACGAGCTGTACATCTTCGCAATCAACGGCGTCTTGAAGAGGGAGACCGCGGGCAACGTCGAAACGGCCACTCGAATGCTCAGGCGCATCGCCACGGCCAACCACCTGCAGCAGCGGCGATTCTTTTTGTTGAAGGAGGTTCGAGATGCTCTTGCAGGCCACGACGACGAGCTCAGCCTCTGGATGCAGCTGATGCGCAGGGGCAGCTTTCCCTTGGTGAAGGTATTGGCCAGTGACGGCGAGACTTCAGGAGAGTTTCAGTTTAAGCACCTGAGCTTTCAAGAGGCGCTATTTGTTGAGGCCGTCAGGAGGGACGAGGCGCCGTCCTTCTGGGACAGCACGGCCAAGGCCACCGAGAATTTGAACCATGCCTTCTACAAGAACGCGTTCGCGATCGGCGCGGGGTACCTGGGCAACGCCCTAGCTAAGCAGAAGCCCTATTGGGATTTTTCCAAAGAGGAGCAGCTGGAAATGGACGACGTGCACAGTGGATGGTCGAGGCTGCAAACGCTCTTGCGCAACGCTACGAGGTTGGTGAGCTTGAAACTCCCTTTGAGCACCAAAGCTGAGGACGAAATGTTGAGCTCTGGGGACGGCGCCACAAGCATGAAAAAGACTCGAGTTCCAACCAACCTCAACCGTGACTTCCGTTCCGCCAGAGTGGAGGGTGTACTCGGAGGTGCCCGGGCCCGCAAAATGATCTACAACGGCAAAATAGGAACGCAAGAGGGAGAACGCGAGCCAGTTGTCAGCACCGTGGGAGATTGGGTCGAGCTTGATGGTGTGGTCTCCGCGCGCCTTCCCGAATCATGGTTCACAAACGAACGCGGTATCGTCGGCGTTGACATTGGCTACGAGGGCGAAGAAGTGATGGTGAAGGCCGACGCCTCCATTACTTTTGACCAGGGCGAAGATACCCCTAAGTTGCTGGCGGCCCTCGAGTTCGTGTCAACGAACTTGGACGGGCAGGGGGCCGCCGACGAGAAGCTCTGCAAGGTGTTGGTGGAGACGGCGGCGCTAGGATTTCCGGCGCTTGCTCGTCACACCGGTTCCGCCGATGTCGTCGACGAATTGGTTCGGGTTCACCCGCGCATCATTGGCAAGCACGCCCTGTTGGCGAACATGGAGCGAGGCTTGTTGCACAACGCCTCTAGGCTGGTGTTCTTGAAGGGCGAGGGAAAAGAGCGTTGCCTGAATGACGAGGATTTGGGCGGGGTGGTTGAACAATTGATCAAGGACGGGAGGTGGGAGGCGATTGCAATCGACGACAGCCAATCAGCCGTAAAGTTGGTCGACGAGTTAATCAAGCGGGTGCCCGCAGCCAAGGACACCGTGGAGTCTTTACTGCTGGCGGCTCTGCGATCCGGCAAGAAGGCCAAAGTTTCACTTCGCTTCGCAAAACAGCACTGGCCTCCTCCGAATCCCATCGATGTAGTGTCTCTTCTAGAGGAGACAGAGGACGACGAGCATGCCGCCGCGGAAACGGGCGGTGACGGTGACGGTGACGGTGATGGAGAAGAGGACGAAGAAAGGGCTAACGTGAAAATTTCTCAGTGGAGCAAAATCGCCTTACGAAAAACCAAGAACAAGAAGGAGGAAACAGAAGTTTTGGAACTAGTAGATCACATGCTCTGGAGGGTCCCTGAGCTCACCATGAAGCTCACCGACTTGTGCATCAGCGCGGTCAGGGCCCGCAGGTACGAGGTTGTCAGGAAGCTCATAGTTGGCTGCGGCGCTCACAAGATGAAGGACATCTGGGATGGACCTAAGTTCTTGAAGGCGATGCTCAAGCCAACGGAGAGGCTTCCGTGGGAACTTTACGGCAAGGCGGGTGGGAAGGGTGGGGACTCGAGCGGCGGCGGCATTAAATCTAGAATAGAGGGCTTCCTCAACAAGGATTCAACTCTAGGGAACGGTATGAAGGCAGCCTTGCGCAAGAGGCAGACTCCGTGGACACTGATGCTCCTGGACGAGAAGAATCAAGTTGCCTCGCTCGAGCTTGCCTCCGCGTACCCGGAACTGTACGAAGCGCTGGTGTCGCCCTCGGTCTTGATGCTCGCCATGGTACCCAAGCTGTCCGATGTTGCGTATTGGCTTCTGTGTCAGGGCGAAGATTACGCCGCTAAGAAAAAGGGCGGCAGGGGCTATGCGCAGTTTGACGACAACGGCCTCATCTCAGCGCTTCTCGAACCCGCCAACAACGACTCTAGCGCCTGGCTTGCGCTGCAGCTTGACGAAGATTCCTCCAAGCTCGTTAATCACGTCATGGTCAACGTTCCCGCTCTGGGCTCTCTGGACATCTTCCTCACCAAGAAGCACGCAGGAAGGGCCGCCGATCTCTTGGAATCGGATGCGAGGCTGAGCGACGCCGAGGTGGCGGCGCTGCTCGAAGACTCAATGGACGAATCAGAGATAAAGAAGATGACGTGGGACCAGGCGATCTGCTCGGCCGGCGCGATTGTCCACGAGAGCCCGCACCCGCACCCGAAGAACGGGGAAATCACGGAGAGGTGAGCAGCTACGAGGAGCTAAGTGGGGGGAGCTGGAAATACGTAATTGTAATTGCCCACCATCACAGCTGCGCAAATCTAACTCGTGCTTGTCGCAGTTTCACGGTTCCGGGGGCCAAGAAGTTTTTCATTGGATTTCACGAGGAGACCAACTGCCACAGGAATAGGTCGGTCGTGAGGATCTACAAACGCGGAGAGGAAGACGGCGAGGCGCTGTGGGAAGGCTCTGGCATTGCGTCGAAGTTCCCCGGCGGCAAGAACCCCCCCCTTGTGGTGCACGGCGATTCGTTCAGTGTCACTTTTTTGAGTCGCAATGCTCCAGGGACTGACTGGGGCTACAGGTTGGTTGCTTGGTCATCCGGCCCCAAGGGCTGGTGTCGCTTCGCAGAGCTCATGTTGAGCGAGAGTAAGGAGGCCGGGCGCTTGTGCATGGCGCTGATTAAGGTGAGGCGCTGCTTGTAGCTGGTCTCCGCACTATCACCGCAACATCTCACAATTCCAACGTCACAAAAAACACCGCTCGTCGCAGCTGCGGACCGAGTTCAAGGCCCACGCCGAGGGTCCCATGATCGAGTTGAGTTTGGTAACCGCCGCAAAAAATTCGCAGCACGCTAATGCCGCCTTGGAGGTTCTGGCGAGGGCTGGAATCGCGAGTGGCAAGGACTTGAGCAGTGACATCGTGGACACCTTGTTGGAGGTTGGTGGCAGCCAAGCGTCAAGCAAAAGCCTCTGGCACATGCTTGTGGTGGCCAATGCTTCGCCGAAGCTGAACGATCTACTGATGGAACACTCGCGACTTCTGAAGGCAATCGAGAACAAGGATTTGCTGTTGGAGACGATGACGTTCGCGGCTGGGGTTAAGGTGGACATGAAGAGAGTCAACGCCGCAATGAAGCTGCTGAGCAAGTTGCCCGTGTTTCCCGATGGACTGATTGCCGAGATTTCAGAGCCAAAGGGAGAAGGGGAGGAGTCGAGATGGACGTCGATGACGCGCTCTGACAAGTGCTTCAAGCTGGTGAAGGCCCTGTTGGCTAGAGACCCGAGTCTGGGCGAGTCGGCGCTGTCGTCTGTGTTGGTGCCGGGGTGGACCCACATTTTCGACCGTCTGATGCGTTTGGGAGGGGTGGAGGTAACCGAGCAGACCATAAGTGCCATGATAGCTGACGGGAGATGGGACGAATTGGTGTTGACTGCCCCATGGCCTTACATAGAGAGGTTGGCGGCTGGGTACGCAGAGTTGAAGACGGGGATGTTGAGGAGCGAGATGCTGCTGAAGTCCATGACGTCTGCTGCTACATGTGAGATAGGAACCAAGCTCATTGAGAGGGGTTGCGACTTTGGGGAAAGTGTGAAGGAGACTCTGCTGAAGGCGCCCAGCAAGGGCAAGGAGAAGGCCGCGGCAGGCCAGGAAGAGGACGAGTGCATTTTGGTCAAGGACGATTCTGAGGGGTTCGCCTTTCCTGAAATCTGCGGCCTGTACAGGTCTAGTAACGTGGAGGTCATGGGAGGCGTTTTGAAAACAATTTCCGGCAAGAGGGAGGACCGGAGGTGCGTCTACTATCAAATTGGCGGGCAGTTTTGCATTTGGTTCAAGATTCTGGAAGAGGAAGAAGAGGAGGAGGAGAAAGAGGAGGAGGAGGACGATGACTTTGGAGGGGGAGAGGAAGGAAGCGACGGCGAGGACTTTGGCGGCGGTAACGGCGATGACGATGATGACGGTTCCAACTTCGGTGGAGGGGAGGAAGACGAGGAGGAGGGAAACGAGGAGGAGGACAAACTTTGCGCCGAGGCCGAAGACCCGGAAGATCAGGACGGCACTTGGGTCATCACCCACGTCAACGCTTTGGAGAAGAAGGGGGGGAAAGGAGTGGACAAGACCTCAGAGGAATCCAGAATTTTCGCCAGCGTGGCGGAGACCGCCCTTCAGCCTCACAAGATATCGCTTTCTTTATGGAGCGTTTCGAGTTTGAAGCCCCGCGCCTTGAGCAACAACGCCGTTGGTTATTTGATGACCTCGACGCCAACTTTCCGCGTTCAGACCTCGTCCAACAGCATGGTGCCCTTTAACAGTAAAACAAGGCTGCTGAACTCATTGATCCTGAACAGCGCCTGCTGGCCCTTCGTCGAGAAGCTGACGGAACTGGACCCGAGTTTGAGGCCGCACTGCGCGATACTGGCGCTGGAAATGTCCAAGGTAGGGTTGGGTTCATTTTATTTATATTTAATCACCGCTAGACTGGCAGTGTGCCGGGAATCAATTCTAACTCGTTATAACTCGCAGAACTCCGCGATATCAGGCTCCGCCATCTTCCCGGTCGACGAGAGTTCGCTGCCCTTGATGCTGGAAGAGGAGGGAAAGCACTGGTTAAATGTGATGTCGAAGCCGTGGAATTTTAACAAGGCATGCGAGTTGATGGGAGGTGAGTGAATGAGTGCGAGGAGCACGAAAGGCGTCGAGTTCTTTTTCCGCACCCATCCGATTCTAACTCGTTTCACGCCCATCTCCAGTTTTCGCGAGCTTAAGGGATTCGGCCTTGGAGCACGTCAAGAAGTTCGTCACAGTTGAAACCGCCAGGATGGGAAGGCACCTGATAAGTCTGCCGGAGTGCGAGCTGAAGCTGGACGACTACAGGTTCTACGGAGAGTTCTTCAAATGCGTCCGGGCGAGGTACATGAACAGGGAGGACGAGAAGCGGAAGGGAGATCCTCAAGAGGTCGACCTACTGGTGGACGACTTGGTGGCGAAGGTAGAGGGACTCGAGGCCGTTGTGGCCGACTTGGAGGCGCGAATCAAGACGGAGCTGCAAGAGAAGAAAGAGAGGAAGGCGGCGCAGTGGGAGTACCTGAACGAACAGCACGCCGGCATCGTGCAGCACCTTCGCAAGCCGCAGTTCGACATCAGCGACCTGAACGGATATTTGAGGCAAAACGGTATGGTCGAAGTGACTGATCACGAGGAGGCGATATTGAGGGCGGGGCTGCACTTGGCCGCAAACCAGGGGGGGGATGCCTCGTGGTTGGACGAGGAGTGGAATGCAGCGGCGGGGGGTGAAGAAGATGAGGGTGAGAGTGAGGAGTTTGGCTCTGATAGCGACTATTAGATTGGATAAGTTTAGGGGTAGTAGTAGAAATTTGAATTAGAATTTGTCTTGTCGGGAGTTTTACTTAGCGGCGAGAGGTTATGGGTTTATTCGTGAGGGGAGGGGGCGTTAGGCGTTATTTGTTGCCTATTTTTGAGGACTTGGGAGATTGGGAAATGTTACTGAGAAAAGGGCAGTTTATAATCAGGATTTTAATTCTCAATTGAAGTTCTTAGGTACATTTGTGTTTTTGTCGAGATAGAGGGTAGTATTAGGGTTGGATTCGTGTTTTTTATTGTCGTAGCGTTAATGTGGGTGGTAATGATTGATATATTGGGGGTCGGCTGCTGTTGGTGCAAAACAAGGATATTTTTTGAGCTTTTTATTGTTTTGTGGTCGGAGCGGTGTGTCGTATATGTTGCCGGGGGGTGAGGTATTGTTTAAAGCGTGTTATAGTTCGGCGCGGGCTGCTTTTGCGAAAGGGAACAGGAAGAGGGGTGGAGAAAGTCGACGAGTCGACAACGATGGTGCAATATGCCTGGAATTTCGTTTTGTGCTGTTGTGCATTGAATTGCGTTCGGGTTTAGGGGGGAGGGCGGGCGATCGTTTGGCCTGGGTAGACTTGTGCGAGGGTCGGTAGTCGGAAATAGTAACATGACGTATTTAAGACTCCCTTGGGTTTCTTTTTGGATCGCTTTCGACTTTGGATTTATGTTTTTACTAACCTTTTGTTTAATCGCTCTGCGTTGTTCGCGCAGACTCGAAAAGCAATAACAACAAAACCTTCGCCGTCGACAAACCGCGCTATTTCTACTGATACCGAGTAAAGCTCCCCAGGGCTTTACGAGTGATGATCACCGGAGTGTTCCTCCCGTCTCTTCCTTCTGTCCCTCCTTCTCGCCGTGGTCCTAGTAGTCTTAACTCCCATTATGGCGGAGGTTGTTAATGTCTCCACACAGAGCGAAATAAGTAGTGCCATGGGTACTAGCGGTTCAAGCCGTGTGATTCAAGTCGCTGCAGCAGGGTTTTACACCGGAGGGTATTCTCTTTATGATAAATACTTTTCACTAGTATGCTCGGGAGCTATTTACAGTTGCGTCCTCGACGGAGAAAACAGTCGCAGGGTAATGGCCATAGTTGGTTCAGGGTGGTGGACAATGACACTGTCAGGTCTTCATTTTAAAGACGGTAATGTTGATGCTGGGCGGGCTTTGTTTCTTCAATCCGCTGCCGTATCCCTCCAAGGCTGTACATTATCATCAAACCGAGCCGGTGATGTTGGTGGCGGTATTTATACAAGGGACAGTGGCACGACGGTAAATCTCTACGCAACAATCTTCAATGGGAACTCAGCTGACTACGGTGACGATATCTTCGTAAGCTTCTGTGTGTCCGTTACTGTTCATTCTACCTGCCCACCAGGCTGGAGTGGCACACCAGCGGCTGGCTCTGACTTGGATACCTACATCCAAACTGCCAGTACAACAACAGTAACGGTCAAGAGCTTCGATATCGGGTGAGTTCAATAACGCAGACACGAAAGCTCCCACACAAGACCAGCTCGATGAATTATATTCGACCGTCATTTCGCTGCTTAAAAAAAAGTCTGTGAATATTTGCGATCCCAAATTGAGATAAATCCGTTCAAAATAGAGGAATTTACAAAACACATTGCACACTGTCCTCTCTCCTATTCTTACCCTCCACCACCTTTCACCAACTCCCTCCTAATCCCCAACCTTGTCCAAAAGGACATGCTCTCCACCTACATGTTCAGCAGGTCAATACTATGGAGGTTCAGGATGCTTCAACTGTGATGCTGGAAAGTACTCTGGTGAAGGCTCCAGATCATGTTCAAGGTGAGGAAGTTATCGGTTGGGCAGAGCGTTAAGTTGACAAAGACGACAGCACATTTGACAGTTCAACTCACACAAACCCTCCATTTCTATTGTCGCTTCGCTCCATCTCTAGCTGCCCGGCAGGGAAGTACAGCGAAACTGTCTCTGCCACTTCCTCCAACACTTGTACTGACTGAAGTGCTGGCCAGTACAGTGGGACCGCCTCGTCAACCTGCTCGTCATGCGCCGCTGGCAAGTACAGCGGGACCGCCTCATCGACCTGCTCAAAGTGCGCCTCTGGCAAGTACCTCACCAATGCGGCCACCAGCATTGAGTCCTCCGCCTGCACAGTCTGCAGCGCTGGGCAGTACAGTGGGTCCGCCTCGTCGACCTGCTCGTCATGCGCCGCTGGCAAGTACCTCGCCTATGCGGCCACCAGCATTGGGGACTTCGCCTGCGCTGACTGCAGCGCTGGCCAGTACAGTGGGGCCGCCTCGTTGACCTGCTCATCATGCGCCGCTGGCAAGTACCTCGCCAATGCGGCCACCAGCATTGAGTCCTCCGCCTGCGCTGACTGCAGCGCTGGCAAGTACAGCGGTACCGCCTCGTCGACCTGCTCATCATGCGACGCTGGCAAGTACAGTGGGACTACCTCGGGGACCTGCTCCGACTGCAGCACCGGCCAGTACAGCGGGACCGCCTCTGCAAGTTGCTCATCATGCGCCGCTGGCAAGTTTCTTAACGACCCAGCCACTTCCGTAGAGTCCTTGGCCTGCTCCATATGTCCTGTTGGAAAATATTCTGATGTCGAAGGAGCAGAAGACTGCTCTCTTTGCCCCGCCGGTCGCTATGGAGATGAAGAGGGCCTCGCGAACAGCCAATGTTCCGGCGAATACGACGAAGGGGCCGTCTGCCTTCCGAGCTCTCCCACCCGAAGCGGAAACGGCTGCCCTTTTGGGTATTTCAAAGCTGCTCTGGAGAAGTGTAGCAAATGTCCCATCGGAACTTTCGGCAGCAGCCAACGTCTGACTAATCCGTCCTGCAGTGGCCCTTGCGACCGGGGCTATTACTGCGACGAGGGCAGCACTATCGCCAACAGTTCCAAGTGCGCCGAGGACCAATTCTGCGCTGAGGGCACAACTCAGCCACTAGCGTGTCCAGCTGACCGCGCCTTGACATACTCATCATCAGAAAGCACCAGCTGCGCCGACGGCAGCGCTTGCCTGTATGACAGATGCACCGGCTTGAACGCAACTGTCAACTGCGACGACGACAAATTTCAATTCGAGCTCTGCGCCTCATTCTAACGAGGGCGACGTCAGCTGTACCAAGGACTCGGGCTACGTCGGCTGTCCCAAGGACTCGGGCTGCGCAACGTTTCACAAACTCTCAAAAACCGTCGATCGCCTCTACACGTTGAATCGACTCGACACGATCGTTGAGATATTCGCCACGTTCGTGGCCTTGCTGGCGCTCTGCCCATGTTTCGACCCTCACGCAATCAAGCTCATGAACTATCTCAACCTCTACGTGCTCATGGTCGTCGACTTAATCATCCAAGCCGCAGTCCTCACAGTCGCTTACGAACAGGACTTCGAAAGCGAAGCAGAAAGCATCGTGGTCGCCGGCTGCTGGGATTTCTCCTACGCCTTCGTGACTGTTGACAGCCTCGTGGACGACATATCGTTCATCCAGGTACTGGGGTGGTTCGAGTTCTTCCTCGGAATAGGGAGCGCCGTCAGCGCGAGATATGAGATAGGCAAGGAGGAGGAAGACAGGAACATGGGCATTCTCTTCCTGTCCATCGTAATGCTGTTGCTCGACGCTGCCATCTCGGCGGTTGATTTCTTCATCTTCACCGTCGGCGCGAAGGGGGACTTCGACGACTTAACCGAGTCAGTCTTCACAGAAGCAGGGGCAGTGGACAAGTTCTCGAGCTGCGTTAAGTTCGACAGAGCTTACGACCCTATCCCCATCCAGGCCGACGACAACTGCCTCGAAAAACCGCGTCCAGAAGAAATCTACCCTCTACACATCTACATTTTAATTTCGTTCTCGTGCGTGTATTTGCTGATTCAGGCGCTCCTGAAGTTCACGCCTCTGAGGGCTGTGTTGACGGGGGTTGAAGAGAGGCTGTTGATGCCAGCGTCGCCGAAGGTGTCGGAGGTGGGGTTGGAGTTGAAGAGGCGGGGGAGTGTCTTTGTTTAGGGGGAGGGGGGCTCGGGGAGGTGGGGAGGGGAGGGGGGTTGCGATTATTGTTAGGGTTAAGAAGAAGAAGTAGAAGAGGTCAAGTAGGCTGTTGGCAAAGTCTACGATTCCACGACCGCCTTGAAGAACGGGGAGCAAGTGTATCATTAGTTAAGACAAAGTAAGAATAAGTAAGAATAAAGTAAGAGAGAAACGGAGAGGAAAAAAAAACAAAAAAGAAAAGAAAAAGAAATCAACAACAACCGAAAACACTGGAGAAACATTCGCTGGGGAGTCTCATTCTTCAATATGTGGAGTCGGTCTAGTTGATATAAAGAGGGGATAATTAAATAAGGGAGTTACGAGTTACGAAGAAAAAAAACAAAATCCTTCAATATTTATTTTAGCGACACGCTCTTCGTGGCGAATATCAAGAACGACGACGCCGTGTGCCCCTCTCATTTTCGCGGCCGGCCTTTCCTCCTCGGCCTTGTCCTTCCTGGCCTTGTCGCTCCGTCCCGCAGTCAAACAAATATCGAAATCTCCATCGACGCCGATGTTGTTGGCTTTTACTTTCTAGTTTCTACCTATCCCACCCCTGTAGGACGGGATCCAATGTTCATTTTTCACCGGCGCTGAAATCGAATCTTTGGAATCAGCGTGGGCATCCAAAGCCGGTGCGCCTGGTATCGAAAAAATGCTTGATTGATAGAAAGCCGCCAACTTATGACACGCGCGCTATTTTATTTCAGGCATCAAGAGGAAATAAGCCACCACCCTCTAAACCATCATGGTAATCAGCGACCTTAAATTCCCAAGAGCATCCAAGCTGCTGGCGTAGTCGAACTTCTATGAACTCGTCATTCCCCACCCCAACAACTCTTCTGTCTTTAAATACGCCGGGTTGACTCTCAGCTCTGCGCCATCGAACCATGTCATCGTTCCACGAGCCAGTAGACCACATCGCACTTTCAGAATCGCAGCTTGAGGCGTTAAATGAAACAAATATGGAACCCTCACCTCGTAGGGGACACGAAATACTTTGTGTAAAGTTCGAGAGTTTGCTGCAGTCTCAGAATAGCAGCACTCCCGCATCATTCCGGGAGATGGTGGCGACATGGAAGGATAAGAACAAAAGTGCCAATATTACCGGAGAAATCTGCTTGAGGAATCCTTTTGAGGTGAGTATCGTCCCTAGCGAGAAGATGGGGGAGATGGGGGGGGAGGAAGGGTAGGGTGGGGGATGGGACGGCCCGCAGACAATTTTGTTGGGATCGAAACTTGAACCTATTCTTACTCAAAATGCCCGAATCCTAATTCCCAACCCTCCCTCCTCCGACCTCACCTCCTCAACTCAACCTAACCAACCTTACCTTCACACCTGCTGCTGCAGGAGAACTACTTCATTTCTCAAACCATCGAGGGCCCAGTCGAAACAGTTCGTAAACTGTGGAACCGCATCAAGGAAGACTCGAGGGTGCTAGAGATAATTTCTTCAACTTTTGCTCTGAAGAAAGAGAGAACTTACAAAACTTGGGCTCTTTCCTTGGGGAGCGACGGGAGCGACAAGGACAGGGGAAAGAATTGATGACGGAACACGTCAAGCACTCTGTCATTCACCAAAGCAGCAACAAGACCGTGTTCATCGTGGATGACATGCACAACGGAAAGCACTACGCAATGAAGGAGATACTCAGCGTCCCCACTATACACAATTTGCCTAGTACCAATGAACACGAAATAGTTCAGCACATTTACGCCGGCATGAACATGGCTTCGGGCGGACCCCTCGAAGGAAGGACCGGGATCATCGAAGTCCCCGACATTTTCCGTGAGCCTGTCAAGGTCAGCATGGTTTACCCCCTCTACTACCTGGACCTCTTTCAGGCCATAAACTACAACACAGAGATATTCAGAACAGAGGGGTTTTCGGAAATTGTAATCGTAACCTTCGTCGCTCAGCTCTTGGAGGCCCTGTTGTTGTTGAAGAAGCGGCGAGGTGAGAAAAGTACGTGTGCAGTATATACTGTACAAGATTGAGACGAAGATATCGACGTTGTGCTGCCAACAGGACCACCTTTTCTAACGCCCGCACTTGCAGTCGTTCACAGGGACATCAAGCCCGAGAACATCTGCTTGGACGAGGATGGGAACCTGGTCCTACTGGACTTCGAGCTGGCGGTGAAGCTGCCGGAGGGTGCAGCATTTCATATACAGACGGACTTCATGGCTGGCACGTCGCTGTTCGTAGCTCCAGAAACGTATCGGAGGTTGGAGTACTCCCACTCCACGGACCTTTGGTCGGTCGGGATGATAGCTTGCGAGCTGTGGAGCTCGCAGCTTCCTTGGGACATCAGCCCAAAGGCCTCGCTAGAAGAGGTCGGACAGACGTTCGTAAGCACTCTCCCCTCGAAGCCCGAAGGAATGAGCGAGCAACTCTGGGCGTTCGTCGCGAGGATTCTCATTAGGGGACAGGACCGAATTTAGGTCGAGGAGGCTATCGCGGATCCGATATTCGAGAATTTCACCTTCACTCGATTCGAGGAGGAGGAGGGCAAGGTACTTTTGACGCCTGGTAACGTCTTCGATAGGCACGATCACATGGAGAATATTCGTGAGCTTTGCAGGCACGGTTTTGGTTCTTCGTACGATAGGACTCGTGCACGGGCCAGATTTTTGGAGGTGAGAGGCGACGAGGAGCGTTTAAGTAACGAGCTGCTTGTAGCTGTCTTCCGCACAATCAACGCTACTTTATTCTAACCCGTCACTTCGGTCGTCGCAGGGGCAGGAGGTCAACACGAGTTCGATGATTAGACAGGATAGGAGTGACTGGGTCGATTCGTTCTCAACGGCGCTCAACCATGCGTTTGAATAATAGGGGTAGGGGGGGGGGGGAAGGTATAGAGACATAGATTTATTCCTGATTTTTGATTTTCCTGGACCAGGTGGGGGGGGGATTGAGGGGGGTGCAAGAAAAAATTCAACATTTTTGATTTTTGAGTAAAACGTTCCCCTTCTACATATCCAAGTTCTCGTGCCAGCTCTGCAGGACTTGTGTTCTAGTCCCCATTTCCAAGCTGCAACGAGCAAATCCGAGACGAGTTCGCGAAGCGATCGAGTTAGAAATACGAACGGTATGCAGCGAAGAGAGAGAGAGAGAGAGATATAGAGGCGGCGAACTGCGTCTCACCTCTGGAATTTAATGAGTTGCCCCCCCTGCGCCTTCTTTCCAATCCTATACCCTACCCCGCTCATAACAAACAGCAGCCCGAGGGCCCCGGTGAACGTTATGGGGTGAGAGTAGATGATGCACGAGACCACGATGGACGTCAAAACTCTAATGGTCATTATAATAGCGAAGACGACGGCCCCGAACTCCCTGATGGTGTAGAATATTATGAGCTGCCCGATCGTTGAGCACAAGGAGAACAGAAAGAAGTGCAGGTGGATCTCTTGGTGTTCGAAGACGAACTCGAGGGCCTTGTCAAGCTGGCGAGGAAGCGATTCAGTTAGAATTTAGTGGAGAATATATATAATCGGGATATCTCGTAATTTCCCCGCAACGCTTTTCTTACCTCGTCTTCGTGGACGAGTGTGATCAGGCTCAGGACAGTGCTGAAGAGGTTGCTATAAAAGAGCATGTCGGTGACAGCCAGATTCTTCCTGTGCTTCGAGAACATGAGGCTCTGCCACTGTCCCGTGAAGCTGTCGAAAGTTAGGAAAAGCCCCAGGAGCACTACTCCCGCAGTTTGCCTACGGTGTGTGTGTGGGGGTATTGTCTCGGTTAGAACCGTTTTATTAAACGGCTTATTTCCTCTTCTCACCTATCCCCGAAGCTCCCGAAATCAACGTCCTCCGAAGAATGCAAGAAAAGCGTCAGCCCCAAACCCACAACCACCGACACCGCATACTCGTAAGTCTCGTAGCTCGAGTTCCTCAGAAGCTGAACGAGCCAAGGGTGTTAAGGTTTGTTAGAAACAATATTTAAACGAATCAACAATTCAAACGACTCCTTCCTCACCTTCCCCATAACCATAACCGGCAAAAGCTTAAAGCTCTTAAAAAGCGTCTGACACGGAAAACTAACATACTTCAAAGCCTCATACTGACACCAACTACTCAGCAAGTTACTCACAGCGCTATAAGATATTTCCATCAAGTTAACACCTTCCACCCAAGGTTTACGTCTCAGCCACCAGAAGTTAATGAAACCTGAGAAACACAAACTCCATAATCTGTTGCTGAAAACTAGGAAGTAGACGTATTCAAATTTTTCACCGGTTAGGCGAGGGTAGCGACGGGTTAACATGCGTTCTTGGAGGACTCCCCAGGTTACGAAGGTTGTTATTAGACCGAAGGTGCAGAGGCAGAGACGTTTGAAGACGATTTGGGGGGAGTCAACTTGGGTTGGGGTTTGGGAGGTTGGGGAGGGGGAGTGGTTTATGGATTTGGGGATGAAGGAACGGGGGGAGGGGGGGGGGACGACGAAGGGGGAGGAGGAGGTGGGGGAGTCGGAGTCGGAGTCGTCGGACAAGTCGGAGAAGATGTGGTGGGAGACGGAGGAAGATTTCTTCTTGGAAGCCTTGCCTGTGCGGGCGGAGCTTGAGGAGTTTGAGGAGTCGGCGGCGCTGGTGGGGAGACCATCAGACTGAGACATCTCAGCCCTGCTCGGCTGCACCGTCCAGGGGAAGTACACCGTGCAGACGAAGTACATTATTATACCCAGGGCGCAGTAGAGGAGGAAGTTGGTGGCTAGCGCCAGGAGCTCCTGCTCCACGAGGGAGGGAGAGAGGGAGGAGGGGCTTGAGCCGCCGTTCGTAGGAGTGTCTGGGATGTTGTTGTAGTCGTCGTCAGCCAACAAATGCCGAGAATCCTGCGGAGAATCCTGCGGAAAATCGCTGCTTGCTGCTGCTTTTGAACCTGTTCCTGTTAGGGTTGGTAAACCGAAAGGATCCCACATTACATTGTGCAGTATATTATGAAGCACAGAGGAAGAGGCTGTGAGTGATTGATTGTGATGTGATGGCGAATTAGTTAGAGTTAGAGATCGAACGTGAAGTGTCGAGTGGAGCGACGAGGAGTTATATTGTCCTCATAATGTCCTGATATCGTCGGAGGGAGGTTTTGATATTTCACTATTACTACGTCTTTTTTGCTCCCGCTGTAGAGAAACGTCATTGGTTGTACTCAAAGGTCTATATTCCACACGCCGGGGGCATTTTCGACGTCGCATTCAGAAACTTATTTGTTTGCACCCTCGCTTGGGGGCCACATTTCCAAGTCATCGTTGAGGGACATTATTTTACTCCCTGTACATCCCCGTCTCTCCTCACTGTAATGCAACTCTTCGCTCCTCACCTTCTGGCCTCTGAATTGAACTGTACGAGTCATCGTACGAGTCATCCATTTCAAAGGAAGGTTTCAAAGGAAGTAAGAAGTAGCGGGCCAATAATGGGGATTGAGGGAGGGAGGGGCAACTTTATGACACAAATTAGCGTTCTATCGCCGTTAATATTACTTGAAATGAGTAAATTGAAATGATAGGCGTGCGGAGACAGCAACGTTCGAAGGCACGTTGATCAAAAGCAAAAGAAAAACAAAGTGTCAAAATACTCTGGCACCTCATAATCAATTTGTTCACGATGCATCTCAAGTCGTTACTTCCCCTCCTGTTCCTCTCCGGCGTCTTCTCATTCTCCCCCTTCGGAGTCCCAAGTACACGTCATTCAGTAACGTTATCGATAAAATCAAAGCTAAATAAATCCCCCGACGACGGTGAGATGCTGAAGTTGTATTCCCATCCCCTGAACTCACCTTCACTGTCCCGGAAAACGACGTACGAGCCCATACCCGTACGCTTGAATCACCCACTGCCCTCTCCGAAGAAGTTCAGAGATCATTTTAAAGCTAAACTAGAAGGGAATTGGAACCCTTGTGTGTTGTAGTTTTACACTTCGACCCCGATCGAGCTCTTGCCGTAACATTTCAACGTCCTTTGACATCCTCGTTTTAACGCTGCTTCTCTAACTCTCTCTCTCTTCTCTACATACCTCCTTATAATATAATATTCTCTCTTCCCTAGCCTCTCCAATCCCTTTCCTCCCAACAACCTCCCCCTCCCCCCTCCTCCCCATCGACATCTACCCTTCCTGCACAATCACCACCTCCTCCTCAACCTTCCACATCGGCACCCCCTGCGACAATTCAATTTCAATCTGCTACTTCGACAATTCACTCGACAGCCTAATCCCTCTCGAAGAGAAGGACGTTGAATTCGACAGCGTAGTAAGCGTCGCGAGCAAGGTCATCGAGGAGGAGTTCGGGGAGGATTTACAGTTGGTTAGGTCTTGTGGGGTGTTGACGTTGTGTGGGGAAATCGATTGGGAGGAAGACGAGGAGGAGGACGAGAATGACAAGGACGGCGAGGATGATGAGGAGGAGGTTGAGATGCTTCTGGCGTTTGAGTATGATGGGAGGGAGTATAATGTTGTGAGGATGGTTGATCCGGTGATGCTTGTGGGGGAGGAGGGGGAGGGGGGGGAGGTTAGGCTTATCGGGGAAGGGAGGGAGGATGTACTCGAGGAGATTGAGAAGATATTTGTCGAGGAGGGGATGTAGAGGCAGTCTTTTATTTACGAATAAGTAAGGGGGGAAGGGGGGGTTGAACGGACGAGACCACGAAGGGAACGATCTTCTTTTAATTTAAATTTTTACTTCTTACGGCGGTTGTTAGCGGTCACAACCTTCTTTTCTTCTTCTTCTTCTCAAGCACTGCAGTAAAACTGATGGGGATTCTCAGCTTCGGCGACCAGGCCATCGTTGTTGACGACGTTCTTAATGCTGCTGCCATCAACCCCGTTCAGCCACACGGAAACAGCCTTGTCGATGTTGAAATTGCCACCTCCTGTATCAACTCCGTGCGCACAAGAGCCGGCGTGATCTCTAAAGTAAGAGTAGCATCCGAGCCCGGTCGCCTTGTGATCCTTCACCCCCTCCCCTATGCGATAGCAAGAATGAGGCCACTCGTCCTCCATGTAATCGTACATTATCTCAGCCTGATAGAAGAATGTCGTTCCTCGGTCCCCGTTCCACACAACATTATCCTCCGTGGTGTGCTCGGCTGCCAGACCGTACGCAAACACATCGTCAGCGTTCACGACAATGCCATTCTTAACGGGGTTGTCAGAATTTTTTACGAGGACATCGTCTCCTCCGTTACCGTCGGTGTGATCAGCTCGCCAAAGCCAAGTGTTGTCCACAACGGTGAAGCCGCTCTGGACATTGAACATGGTGTCCACAGGGCCAACTCCAGTGGTTGGGCCTCCCACCCTCGCAAAAACGTCGCTGAGAACGATTGGGTTGGCCGCACTTCCCTCGAATTTCCCCGTCTCTCCAATCTGCAGCATGCCGCCAGTCGTCTCCCAGGGCCCAGCTTCGAGGAGGAGCCCGGCAACTCTGACCCCGCCAACGTCTCCGACCTTGACGCAAGGTCGGCCGCTTGACGGGGCAATGAGAGTAGCAAATCCCAATCCCAAGACAACCTGATTTTCCTGTTTGATCTCTAGGCTGTCCTCAAGCTCGTATACACCTGGCGTCACTACAATGTGAAGCCCCTCAGCCAGCTTAGCATTGATGATGGCTGCTGTGTCGGATGGATCAGTGACGTAGACGCTCTCAAAGGGAACCACGGTGGCGTTTTTCATAGGTTTCGCAACCCCGCTGGTGTCACTCTCTACTCCAGGGACTACCAAGTTAAATTTCCCTCCGTCCTCGACGTATGTGATGAACGGCTTCTCCGCAATTAGAGGGACTTCGCTCTCGACGGAGATGCTCGGATTTCCCTCACTTCCACACTGGGGGGCGGGCGCTCCATCAACTCCAGTAAATACGCCGTTCCAAACTGGCATGTCGAAGGCGCTCGCGGAAGACGAGCGAACTGCAAACTGCTGCTGAGATCCGAAAGAGACCGTTCCACCAACTTCAATGCCACTCGCCCAGCCTCCGCTGGCGTAACCAGCCGCATCGCCCGTGACGTACTCAAAAAACAACAGGTCGTTGTCGACTTTTACATTCCGTAGAGGGGCTGCCTGAGACACAGCCCATGTCATCCCGGTCCCTACGGCCCAAGCAAACGCCGAGGAAGTATGGAAGTTCTCCGCCGAGCGCCAGAAAGTGTCAAGAGCTCCAACTTGAAACCATCCGCACCCATTCTCGGCGTACACACCTTTTCCCCCCACAAAGTTCGTGTCAGTAGGGGACTCTCCAAGTCCATAAACTGACGTGTAGAAGCCTACAGGCACGTCAGTCTTGTACGTTCCCGGAGTAAACATGAATGCGAAGCGCTCGTTCGAGAACTGACCGTTGTTACACATGGAGCTGTCTGCGGGATCATTCCCATTCATAGCGAATGCAGCCTCCACTTTCTTCTGGATCTCTGCCGGATCGGAGTCGGGAGTAAAGACTGACACTGATTCGGGCCACGTAGGAGGATTGGGTTCCTGCGAGCCCCGGGCCTGTGGGGGGGAGGGGGGTGGGAGAAGGGGGGGGGGGGGGGATAAAGGTTAATTTCAGTTTTTGCTTCTGCTCGGGCAGTAGATAGCGTATCGGGCAATCATTGAGAAAGTTGAGACATTCCCCAAAGCCGGCCAGGCGTCAATTTTCATTCTCACCCTTACAGAGGACCAGGATAGGAGCGCGAGTGCACTCAAAATGCGCATGCTTCGCGTTTTCCTGTAAACGTGTTTGATCAAACTGAAAATCAGAGAAAGATTCAGGATTTTTGGAAAAACAAACTTTGGGCAGTAAAAATCATCTGTGGCCGGGGTATGGAAGTCAACATTATCAAACAGTACGGAGTCGTCCACCTGAAAGGCGCCCTGACTTTGAAAGAGCAGGAGTCCCTCTTCAATGAGGTAAAGGACTATGTCCGTGGCGTCGGCAATTATCCCGGAACCTCACACGCCTCCTCTGGCCCTCCCGGCTCCTCCCACCGCAACTCCACCCTCCACACCCTCGGAGAGCTTCTCTTCACCCGATCCGCCGAAGCCGTCGTATCCTCCCTAACTCCTTCAGAGATTTCCTCCTCTCCCTCCCTCGCCCGGCTCGGCTCCTTAGCCTCCGGCTCCATCCCCCCCAACGTCCAAAACGTAACCTGCGCAACCTACAAAGCAGGCTCCACAATGGTGAACCACTGCGACCTCGACCGCCCCCTCTACACCATGTCCGTCGCCGTAGGCGACTCCTGCACCTTCACCGTAGGTTTGAAAACCCCCCGACCTCATAAGAATGAAAATTCAGGTACCCCTATAGATATATTAATGTCAAGCGGTGACGCTATCTACTTTGACGGCGGAAGCGTCCCTCACTGTGTGTCAGCGATAATTCCAGGTACGGCGCCTGAGTATTATGTTAAGAATAAACCGAAGAATAATGTTGTGAGGATTAGTGTTTTATTTAGGGAACCTTGTTGAATAATACAACATAAATGAGGGCTTTATCAACACCGCTTTTGTTCAGACTCAATAGCTCAGAACCGATGTTATAGTATGAAATGTTTTCGACAAATATAACAAAACAAACAAACAAATAACAAACATATAAAACAACAACAAATGAATAAAGTTATTAAGATTCTACAACAGGCTGACACCAATATTCAACATGAGCCGTCCACCTATCCTTCTTAATCATCCCCTTACATTTTTTACAATACAACGTACTCCCGTCTTCGAAAGCGTCTTTAATAATCCTCTCGTTCCCCCGGTCTTTCAAGAGAGAAGGGGTGGATAAGACGTCGTCTAAAATTGAGTAGGCGAGAGTTAAGGAGGATTGAGGGGTGGAGTTGAGGTGGGAGGAGAGGTGGGAGAGGATGTAGTTTACGCCGGAGGGACCGTGGGAGAGGTTTACTTGGGTTAGGAGGGAGGAGAGAGCAGCGACCGGGTCGGAGGTTGTTTGGGGGGTTGACATTTTTTTAGGGATGGGATGGGAGGGGGGAACGACGTTGTGGATTTGGGTTTAGTTGCGGGGAGGTGGCTTGATAGGGAATGGCACGACGCGGTCGTTGAGAAGGAGCTGACAGAGTTGTTCAGATGAGCCTTTAGGCGAGATTATTTTTGGCGAAGAAGGCGGCGGAAGAGGCTGCTGCGAAAGCGTTGGCGGATGAGGCTGCGGCGAAAGCGTTGGCGGATGAGGCTGCTGCGGTGAAAGAGTTGGCGGAAGAGGATGCGGCAAAGGAGGCAGAGGAGGCGGCAGCGAAGGAGAGGGAGAAGGCGCTTGGGTGCTGATTGGTACTAAGGTCGAAAAGGTAGGATTTTAACGTATTCGACGATGATTAAAATACGCACAGTTCGTTGAATTGGGAAGGTTGGTTATACGAATAATAATATTAACGTTCGAGCAGAGGGGAAAGACGCTGAATTGAGTTTTTGTGTAATATCTGGCAAAGAAGTGTTTCCCTCAATTTCATTATTGATTATTTGTAGCAACAACGTTGACATTTTTCATTCCATTACTTGCTAAATCGGATCACATTCTCTTTATAGTTAGGTTTTTAAATAATAAATATCATTTAGACGGCGTTAAGTTATATAAATAACGTTATAACTTAAGTAAGGTATAAGCCACCGCCGCCGCATCTAGATAGAGAGCTTGCTGTTACCACACAGTGATTCACACAACAGCGTTTCACACACAGTGCTTCACAGGTACGTCCGCATCAAAAATCAACGTTAGGGTACTCAAACGTTGTCTATGAGTGATTATTTTGACCAAAATTACCCCCAAAAATTACCCGTTCCCTGATTAAATATTGCTGCAAAAATATAAACTACTTTACGACGGACAACATACGGGGGAGCGAGCTTTAAACGACCTTTTCAACGTATTCGGTGCCGTATTTTCACGAATAGCGCGACGGAAAAAACGTTCGACAACAACATTATGACATCGAGACAACCTCCCACCGACAACGCTTTTCCACAGACACTCTAACACAACACGTTTCGCCCCAGCTTAGCTGTCCCAGCTTCACTGCCCCAGCTTCGCTGCCCCAGAAAATGTCCTCCGCCTCCCTAACCCTAACCCTCCCCCTGATCTACGGCTCCCTCTCCACCCCCCTCCCCCCCTCCACCTCCTCCGACTACTCCACCCACCAATGGACCCTCTACATCCGCTCCTACACCCCTCTCTCCCCCTACATAAAATCCGTAACCTTCCACCTCCACCCCTCCTTCGACCGCAGCGTCCGCGTCGTCGAAACCTGCGAGAAAATAGGGGACCAGTACGTCTTCAGCTGCACGTCCAACGGTTGGGGGGAATTCGAGTCTCTCCTTAAAATTACTTACACGCAGCCTACGGTTAAACCTACCATACTTAAACACACTATTAGGCTGTATCCTCAGGCGACGACTGGAGTTGTTGGAGGGGGTAAGAGCACGGATCAGAGGGTTGTTAATGAGTTTTATGATGAGATATGCTTTGAAGGAGTTGAGAAGGAATGGTATGAGGAGGTGAGAAACGAGAACGCGAAAGGATGAGAGGGGGGACGATGACGGTGGAATGGGTTTTATTGAAAACCTCTCTCTCTCTCTCTCTCTCTATATATATATATATATATATATCTCCTCAATAAAAATTCTCACACCCCAAACCATTCTTCGTAACATCCAATCTCAAGGGCCTTCGCCTGGACGGTCTCACCCCCCCTTCCCTCCCCGTCGCCCCCGTCACCGACGCTTCCCTGCTGATGCTTCAGGACTTCGAAGAACCTAATGACAGGGAAATCGTAGGGAGGCTTGTTAGGGCGGTTAAGTTTGTTGAAGGGGAGATCGGGATGGTTAAAGACAGGTGAGAAGAAAACACACACACAAAGCGTTACAGATACGAGAGGCACCGTTCATTTTTATTTTATTTTATGGTGGTGTTAAAGGGGCTAATCGTTTGTTCGCGTTTTAGGATTCTGAGAGCGAACTCGGAACTTGAACAGGCTAGGAAAATTGAAGGGATTAATAATTCAGGAAGCGGAAGGAAGGTTTGAAGCAACACATACAACACAAGAGATTGGGGAGAAACGCTAGGGGAGGAATGGAGGGGGGGGGGGAGATAATATATAAGAACGAAACTCTAAATGTACCGTTTGCGTTTTAGTTTTTGAAGCTTTTTACGTTATTATTTTATTCTCTAAGCAGAACAAAACGATTTAACTCCTGGGCTTCTCCTTCTTCTCCTTGTAAAGGGCGAGGAGACTCACGCCCGCGACCTTGACGACCTTGAACCTGACTCCCGGGATGTCACCGACGGCGTGGCCGGAGCGACCGAATCCTGCGATGAGGACCTCGTCGTTCTCGTCGACGTAGTTGAGGCAACCGTCACGGGGGACGAAGGCGGCGATCTTCTTGCCGTTCTTGATGAGCTGGACGCGGACGCACTTGCGGATGGCGGAGTTGGGCTGCTTGGCCTCGATTCCCATCTTCTCGAGGACGATGCCCTTGCACATGGTGGAACCGCCCATGGGGTTGGCCTTGAGGGCGGTGAGGGAGTTGGCCTTGCAGTATTTAAGGTCGGACCACTTCTGGGCCTTCCTGTGGTGACGGAGCTTGCGTCCGGTGTTGATTCCTGCGGGCTTTCCCATTTTTTATTAATTAATGTAGAGGGGGGGGGGGGAGGTGGTGTGTTGAGGTGGTTTGGTTCTGGAGTGGTGTAGGAGGGAGGGGTGGGTGGGGAGGGCGACGAGGGTTAGTGATATATTTATTTGATGGGAGACCGCGAGCGAAATTCGCACATCACTGGAGGGAGCGTGCGCGCTGTTGACGCCGGAGATTGCTTCGACAGTCAACGACGTTGATCGGAGCGCACAGAGAGGGAGGCGCTTCCAACGAATGAGCAGATAGCATAATTTCAACAAAAAGTTGTAAAACTCTTCTGCAAGATACGAGGAGCGTAGGGTGGACACAACGCAGTCCGTATTGTAGTAATTGAGACCACCATACACGATACTGAGACGTGGAAATATCGAGGAGACACACAATTCAGCAGTACGCGATAGTCTGGGGCGGGGCCAACGGATGGGCCGGGTAAGGGCCTTGTGGAATGACCGCGTGTTTTCGAAGGTATTCGTTGTTACGTGGAGGTCTGTTGTAGGTGTTTAGGAGCCCTCGCGTGTAGGAAATGGGAATCGGTACGTGGGGGGGATGGAAACTGACCAAAAACTGAATGTCCTGAGGATTGGCTAGGTTTTCCATGGTCGGGGATCACTGTACACACTTTTTAGGGGAGGGAGGTTGGGAGTGGTTTTGCGGCGGCGGTAGGTTTGAGGGTGGCGGAGAGGCTGTATAGTTGCGGCAAGGGTGCGAATATTTCATTTATTTTGGCCAAATCGACGTTTAAAGTATTGGGAAGCACACTTCCGGATACTTCCAAGCAGGTGAGAGTACAGAACTTACTGGTCGGAACAAAGCCAGAGTTGATCGAGAGACCGCAGCGAAAGTTTAGTGTAAATAAATAGAGTTCAAGAGGTTTTAATATGTGTATATTATAATATCCATCATTGTTTTATTAAGTAGTTTCTGAGTAGTTATGATCAAACAGTGATCTTCATCTTGTTCTCTGGTATCTCCGGCTGCCTGACAAGCTTGGATATCCGTTTCATCTTGTTTCTGTTCCTCTCCCACACGGCTCTCTCTCCCATGGTCTCGGAGAACAGAGCCCTGACCTCGTCCTCCTTGGGAACGCCCTCGCCCTTGTAGAACGGCAACGGCGTCAGCTTGGTCTTGTAGTCACCCTTCCAGCCTCCCCCCCCGGGGCTGAGCCAGTCGGTGACCCTAACCCCGGTCTTGGGGTTAGACTGTTTTCCGCCCCCGAAGAAGCCCTCCTTCTCGAGCACCGACTCAATGCCCTCTCTCTGCGTCTTCTTGAACGACTTGGGACTGACCGAGTTGTTCTTGTTCCTGCTTCGCTCCTTGATCCTGCGCTTGACGCTCTCGTACGTCTTCAAGAAGCTCTTGTCGCCCTCGAGCTCCTCCTTCCTCCTTTCGATCTCGGCAATCTTCTCGTCCCATACGGCCTGCAGGCTGTTGAGGAACTTCGTCCGGAACTGGTTGCCCGTGAAGAGGAAGTTGTCGAGCCTACGGTTCGTCTTGATGACCTCGCGGAAGAGCGGCACGACCTTGTCGCTGATCAAGTTGTAGCTCAAGTTCAAGTACCTGACCGTCCTGTTGTCGTCCCGCAGGACCTCGGCGATCCTCACTCCGCCCCTATTCTGGACGTAGTTCTTGCTCAAGTCGAGGCGCTGGAGAGTCTGCGATATTTACGGCATTAGAAATTGTGGAGGGGTTGGCAGCAATGGCAGCAGTGCCGAATGACGAATTGAGGTGAGAAGGTATTGACCTCTCAGCTAGCTCTCACCTTGTTGCCCTTCAGGCTGTTGCCGATCTCGAACGCTCCGTCGTCGCTGATCTGGTTGTCCGCCAGGAGTAAGACCTGCAGGTTGTGGTTCTTGCCGATGGCCCTGCCTATCTCCACCCCCGCCTCGTCAGTGATGCAGTTCGAGTTCAACGAGAGCGTTAGGAGGTTTCCGAACTGCAGCAGGAAGAAGTCCTCGATGAGCTTCGCGCTGCGCAGGCCGCCCTCGTCGGCGAACTTCTTGCCGCCCCTGTCAAGGACCAGGCTGCGTCGAACGGGATGGGGCATTCGTGACGTGACGTTAGATAAGAGACGATGAAGAAGTTGGCAAGGAGGTGCCGCCTCGCCCTTCGCTGCAGTTTCTCACCTGTTCAGGTTGAAGTTCTTGGTAGTGATGACGTCGAAGAGCCTGTCGAGCCCCCCTCGGAAGTCGACGTCGCAGTCGACGATGCCCAGGGTCGTGACGCTCTTGTTGAACACGAGGGCCTCGGCGAGGGCGTTGAGACCCTTGGTATTTATCGAGGAGGCCCTGCTCAGGACGAGGTCCTCGATCTGGCAGTTAGGGTTTGACATGACGTTCCCGAGCATGACGCAGTCTACCGAGTCCAAGTCGCAGGACCGCAGCCCGCGGCAGAAGCCCCCGTCGAAGAGGATTCGCTTCTGGTTCAGCACCTTGGCGAAGTCCTTGCTGCTCTTGACCATCCCCGGGTTGGAGTACCGGTACTCCCCCTCCCCAGGAACGGAGTTCGCTCCCTTCTTGGCGGCGTTGATCCTCCTGTTCACCCACAGGGTAACCTCGGGCGGCCTTCTCTCCCCCTCCGTCTTAAGACGCTGCAGCAGAATCTTCAGGTAGTCGTTCTCCACCTTGCAGTGCCACGCCCTCTGGATCCTGACCGCGTACATGTACTTGAGCCTGTGGACGTGCCTCCTGCCGGCTCCTCCTCTCACGACCTTCTCGATCTTGGTCGCTGCGTTCTTCCAGACGATCCTGACCAGCCGCCACGTTATGATCATTCGCCACGTCGCGATCATCCTGTTGGTCGCCTGAATCCTCGCCTGCATCTCCTCCCTCTGCTTCTTCTTCTTCAGCAGCTTCATGATGTGCGCCATGGTCTGCTGCGATGTCCTCCAGTAGTTCTGCAGGAAGATGGCGGCCTCCCATCGCTCATCGTACTCGATCCAGCGGCGCTTCAGCTCCTTCCTGGCATTGTAGCGCCTCGCCTCCATCTGGATCATCCACGCCTGCGACGAGCCGAGGCGAAGAGCGGAGCGGAGCGAAGCGACGGGTCAGAACAAAGACCGTGTGGTCAACAACCTAGCTCGTCTCAGGTCGTCTTAGATCGTCGCAGTGCCTCACCTTCTCCTGATGCAGCTTCGCCCTCGCCACCCGCCGCTTCTCCATCAAGCCCCTTATTATGGCCTTTGCGTGCCACACTCTCGCGGTCCTCTGCAGCAGCAGCGCCGCCCTGTTCTCGTTCTCGAACCTCTCTGGGAGCTTCTTGATGTTGTGCGTGTCGGGGGTGAATTTATGCGCGGCAGCCACGACGCACTGCGCCCTCAGGTCCAGGTCGTAAGGGTGCCTGCGCCACCTCTTGTAAACTCCCGCCAGCTCGGTCTTGTGCTTCGCCCTCTTACCGCTCATCCAGAGCCACTTCATCTGGACGGCCCTGTAGAACTTCTGAATCCTCGTGGCCATGGCCTCCTCATATATGAAGAGCCCTCGCCACTTGTTCTTGGCGAAGTAAGCGAGCTTCTCGCGCGTTCGCATGTCGAAGTGCCTCTTCTTGAGCTTCTGCTCCCACCTGTCGACGCATATCTTGTGGTAGCGCCAGTAGTACGTCCTGGACCAGATCCTCGTCTTCCACTTGCGCTGCATCCTGCGAGCCCCCGCCTCCTGCGCTTCGAAGTACCACTTGAAGTCGGCGCTCCAGCCAGCGAGGAGCTCCCGGGCCCTCGGATCGAAGCGGTTCTCCATCCACGCCCCTTGGGCGTACTCCACGGCGGTCTCGTTCTCCTGAAACTTGGCGTACTGCGTGGCGATGTCAAGGAGGAATTGCGTCGTCAGGCTGGGCTTTGCGCTCTTCTTCAGCAGCTGGATGCACTCGTCGTACATGTTCACGCTCAAGGTGGGCTCGCCCTTCTCGGCGTACTCCTTCGCCATTGTCTCCCAGACGATCGGCTGCTTGAAGTACATCACGTGAGAGGTGAGGCGGCCGGTCAGCTTCTTGGCCTTGCGGAGGTAGAAGAGCTCCGACATCGTGGCGTTGATCAGCTGGATGTTGAAGCTCGCGTTGTAGTTGCGATCCTGCGCCTGCAGGATCCTCGCGTACAGCAGGCAGACGTCGTCCTTTTCGAGGCCGCTCATGTCGATCCCGAAGTTCTCCATAATGTACTTCATCATCTCGACGCATTTAGACAGCAGATCTGCCACCTTTGTTTTTTATTATTTCGTTTGGTGATTTTGGTTTGGTGTTAGTTGAGTGGGGTTTGGGTTGGAATGGAAGGTTTTTTTGAGTTCTCACCTTTGCGTTGTCCAAATTGCTCAGGTGCAGCATTACAACGCAACACCGGTAGAGGACCAGCTGATACTTGGTGTACTTTGGGAACAACTGAAGAATGTGGCCGTACATCTCCAGAGCCCCCTCGAAACTTCCGTAAACCTCGTAGACTTGCGCCAGGTTGAAGATTGACTTGGGAAACTGGGACATGGAGAAGACGGTCACCTTCATCCTCTTGAGGACGAGGCCGAGGGTGTCCTTGGCCTTTTCGAGGTGAGAGAACTCCCCAGTCGACTTGAACATGTTGGTGTAGCACTCGGCGAGGAGGGAGATGTTGGAAACCTTCTTCGGCCAGAACTTGATCACCGCCCTCAGGTTGTGCTCGCAGTCCGACCACGCCGAGTCCTCAAAGTACATCTTCCCCAGCCGCTCGTGGTGGAAGGCTATCTGCTCGCCATTCACCGCCTGCAGCCTCGCGACGGCCTTGGAAAGCACAGTGGTGCCGCCGCCGGTAGACTGGGTTGCGCTCATGCCCCCATCGACCGCCTCTCCGGCCGCCGCCACCGCCCTGTTGATCTCCTCCTGCAGAGCGTTAATCTTCTTCAAGTAGATCTTCTTGACCTCCATCCTCATGGCCCACTTCCAAAGCCGCCGTCGCTCGGCTTTTTTCATCTGCGAAGTGGAAGGAATAGGGTTAGAAAGAAAGAATAGAAGCGGTTGCGGGGAATCACAGAGGAGCGAAGCGAGGAGGTTTCGCGCCAACTTATTTTACTGTCGCTCACCTCCTCAAACACCCTGATGTTGTAGGTGCCTCGGGAGGCTCGCTGCGCTGTGGTTGGGAAGGTTGATGGTTGTTGTGTGTGAGTAAAGGAGGTGTCCGGAGGTGAATGTTGTGTGCTGTGAGAGGAGAGTGTGGGTTGATCTCACCTCGCTCTTTTTCCTTGAGGGCTTTCTCGAAATCGTGGGAAGCTGCGTCCTCGAGCTGGGCCTTCTTCTTTGCGGCGAGCTGGGCGAGGGGGTTAGTCGTTTGGGAGTGGGGAGTGGGGAGTGGGGTCGGGCTCACCTGCTTCTTGGTCAGCTTTCCCTCTGATTTGTTCTTCTTCACCAATTCGTCCGCCATAGACACCTTGCTGGGCTTCTTTCCCTTCTTGCATTTCTTCGCGCCCTTTTTCAACACCATGGTGCGACTGGAGGGAGGGTCGCACTAGAAAATGGGAAGAGTTGTTGTGCAGGGGGAGAGGAAGGGAAGGGGAGAAAAGGAGGGGAAGCTATAAAGGAGACGACCGGGTGTGTTGGGGACGGAAAGACGGCAAACTGTTGGCGAATCCTTCCGCGAAAGGGATCCACTGGCAATTGATTGGTGCGCCTGGAAACGAATGAATTGGTATTGTTTGTCTGTCTGTTAAGCAAGAAGCAATCCTCTGCCTGCTGGGAACATTAGGAGAATTATGTCAGGTCTGGTTGACGACTTGATACCAGAAAGCGAGCTTCAGGCGAGCATAGGCCGGCTCGGAAACCTAGGGAACGGTGAGTGCTTTTGTGGGACGGCGAATAGCTTGTGTGTGATGAAAAGATAGGGGACGATCTTGCTCACCCCCTTGTCGTCACCAGATAAAGATCGCCTGCGTACCTTGAGACAGCTTGCGACTTCGTTCACTTTCACATGCGCACAGATCGCGAGTCTTCTATCTACGTGTCAATTCAGCACATCGGCAGTGTCTTCTGCGCAGCTGCTTTATGGAAGAGCCGTTGATAAAGACGACTGGGAGAAGGTGTGTGACGGATTGAAGTGGAAGGAGGAGAAGGACGAGTTCACGCTCTGGATCGGAGAGCAGATCCGACTTAGTGATACGATAGAGGAGGAGACGACAACAAGGGTCGTCGCTGGCCAGGTCGTAAAGGGAACTTTGGACCAGAGGAAGTTGGACATGGAGGCGGCGAAAAAACAGCAGGCAGTAGACAACGCGAAAGTGCTTCAGCAGGTGGCACAGGAAACCACTTTGAACGAGGGTGTGAATACAATTTCCTTAAGTGCCCCAAAAGTGGAGACAGTAGTGGAACTGTCGGCGTCGACAACCAATGCGCAAGTAATGGAGGCGGCGAAATCATCAGGGAAGGACAGGGAGATGCAGCTCTCTGACGAGGAGTTTCAGGGCGTTTTTGGAGTGTCGAAGGAGGAATTCAAAGAAAAGGCAGGGTGGAAGCAAAAGGAGTTGAAAAAAAAGCATGGGTTCTTTTAATTGAAATGAAGTACACATCAATTTATTATATAATCCTTTTAAATGATTCCTTTCAAGCAAAATGCCAAAACATCAACGGGTAAATTATTGTATAGAATGAAGGTAGGCGACTACCTTGGACGCATCATGGCCCAAACCAACATCAATGTTGGAGGGAACTAGCTTGGAGCAAAGGCGAATACATGGAACCCTAACAGAAACAAAAATTTTGGAGCGAGTCCGGGAACTTCATCTCTAATAAACTTGTGCAACCTGCAAGAGCACAATAATCTAGTTCATAAACGTTCATGTGAAAAAAATCGACCCTTTCTAGAATAGAGCAACCATGTTAGGGTTAGGGTTAGGGTTAGGGTTAGGGTTAGGGTTAGGGTTAGGGTTAGGGTTAGGGTTAGGGTT
>BRXX01000009.1:26994-59080 GCA_030267905.1 Triparma verrucosa | reverse complement strand
AACCCTAACCCTAACCCTAACCCTAACCCTAACCCTAACCCTAACCCTAACCCTAACCCTAACCCTAACACAAGAATTGACAGCGTCATCAAGAAACCCGTAAAGCTTATGGCCGATTCCAGCCGCCTCCTTGTTGTCGGCGTATACGTATACGGCATACTCACATTTTGGATAGCAATATGCTTGGTAATCATGTTGTCAAACGCATGTGGGAAAGGAGGTGAGTTGGGAAGGCACATCTCGACGTTGTTTGTTGCTTCCATCTCTTCCACCGTTTCTAATACCGAAAGCGCACGTTCGTCACAGGGACCTGTTGCCAATATGGAAAGTTCGCTCGTTAATATCTTTAATATTGGTGGTTATCTCCTCTGTCAACTTCGTTCGCCATTTACTACTTGTTTGTAAGATCGGAGATGCGTTTCACGATTTGGTCAAGGGCTTCACTTCCGCGAAGTCTTTTAAGCTTTCTCATCAACACTTCGGGGACGCCTGCGCCGTGAGGGATCTTTTTGATAGGTAAATGAAGCAACAAGGGGCGAAGCGATGAGTTGCCTCGTATTCACTCTAACCTGTCGCTTTGCTCCTCCAGTCATGAGATAATAAAGTCACATGTGTGGGTATTCTTCTCGTACGCTGTGGACAGTAATTTGGTTTGGACAATTTTGACAAGCGTGGGATTGGCTGTAATGTTGACCTTGGCGCAGAGCACATGAAAATTTTGGGTTGCGGGCGGGGGGAGGGGGGGAGAGAGAGGGGATTCTAAACAGATAAAAATAATTTTGGTTTTTACTTCTTGAGTACCACTCTCTGCTGTCGCTCAAATCGTGTCCACCTTTCCTCCCACAATCTTCTCCAAAGCCAGTCATTGTTCTCCTCGAATTTTTTCCTTCCTTCCACCTCTGCCTTGTCTCTCCAAAAAATCCAGTCGACTTCTTCTGGTGCTGTGAAACGTGTCAAATGTATGTGTGAGTGTTTCAACCCTTTACTGTAACCCAAAGAACAACACGTCCCACACGCAAATATAAACTCTTACCTCCAACTGCTTTCACGGCTTCGTCCTTGCCCTTGCCCATGATTGCGTGCGCCACCAAACTTTTCTCGTACCAGCTCCAGGTCCATCGGTCGTCTTCTCCCCCACCATCCCCTCCAATACGCCCAAACAAATGCTTCGGCATATTGCACACGATGCAATACGTGAACCAGTCGCATATTATCTTGTTCTTGATGCTATTCTTGAATTTGCTCCTGCCCAGCCCGGTCACGCCGAGCCCCCACAGTTCCTCGATGTCGAGGTAACCAATGTAGATATCCTGCTTTTGGACGCTTGTGCCGTCATAAACCAAAATCTCCCGCTTCGTGGACAAGTACGGCGAAGAGTCGTGATGAGTCTCAGCGCACCAGCCGCAGAACCAACTCGTGGCGTTTGCATAGCTGGCATCGGAACTTCTAAGGTGTATCGCGTTCCACTCCGCCAACTCCGGGGACGGTTGAATTTCGTTCGTCCATGGCTCGGGGGTCCAGACTTCGTCGACCGCTCCGTTTCCCATTGTCATTCTCAGCCTGACCTGGGCCTCCTTCCCCAAATCTTCCGCGAGCCGCAGTGCTACCTTTTCCAAGGCCCTTCGATGAGCGTAGTATGAAGCAACGTGTTTGTGGTGAGTGGCTAGATATGAATGACCCCAAACGAAAGTTACAATTCTTACCTGCACTCGCCGCTGCCTTCCCCCTCTCCTCCTCCTTCCACGCTAGCACTGCCCCTCCTGCCCTTTGACCTGTCGAAGGGCGAGTTCAGACGGTCCACCATCTCCACCGTGAAGACCGATTCGACGGCGTTCCACTTCCCTCTCGTTCCAACCCTCGTTTCAATCGAGACTTCCCTCACTTTCCTGCCCCTGATCCGACGCAACAACCAACCAGCGAGCCTCAGGATCGGAGTCGGGAACGGGTGAATGCAAGAGGTGAAGCTGAGCATATTTCGGGCGAAGTTGAATAGAAGTGCTGATTGGGCCCATCCGAAGACGACGCTCTTCTGCATGGAAAGTGAAAGTGGGTCAGCGTTTTTTTAAGGAACGACATTTTCCCTGAACTTCATGACTCCCTTCCGAAATCTCTAACTCACCTCACCCCCGATGAAGAAAAGAGACGAGGTCAACAGCACCAACACCACAGTGCTGAGAAGAACGTCCGGCCTCTGTCCTGTAAATCCAACCTGATGAAAGGAGTGAACCAAAATCGTGACGGCCAAGGTAATCTTCCTCCTCTCTTCCTCTCCCGCGTCCATTGCAGCTCCGGCAAATGCCAGCGTACTTATCAACGCGCACACTCCTCTCACAGCAACATCGGTCGTCGGCAACACCGTCCAGATGGATATTATCCTGGGTGCGAGGATTCTTTTGCGGGGATCAATAGGAGATAGACCCTTTGAGGTGAGCAGAGTAGGAGCCTCAAGCCAGCAGAGACCGGTTACGATGAGCAGAGCGTTATGCAAGGATGTCGAGTAGTGTGTAATTAAGGCTTCCATGTATATTTAGCGACACGACTGTGTGTATGTGGGTCAGTATGTGGGTCAGTAAGTAGTTCAAAGTCCACGGTCAAAGTGAAAAACCATTTTTGGTCCCTTATAACTTCCTCACCTCGGCGTCGTAGAGCTGATTTGTCCGGATCCTACTCGATACCAATCGATATAGCCTCCTCAAAGTTTCTTGAGTCTCTCGCTTTGGGTAAGAAGGCGTAAGAAAGTAAAAGGGGTAATTCTCTGTGAAACGATTTTGCACTTTTTATTCATAAAACCCTGCAATTCCAAACGTTATCGACTTTCATCGTTTGGTGTGCCTTTAAATAACAGCAACACGATCGATCCGATACTATAATAATACTATAATCATACTATTTATTTATAGTTTACAATAATTATACTATAAATTGAACTCTCTCTCTCTCTCCACGATGGGGAAGGTCGACAAGAAGTACGACAAGAAGTACGACAAGAAGTACGACAAGGAGTACTCCAAGAGCAAGGATAAAGGGCACACTTTGAGCTTTGCAGTATTCCTTTGTGGTGTATGCTTTGCTTTACTGATACCTCCTGATTTCTTCAAAAATTTGCAATCTCTTTCCAACAAGAACAGGGTTGCCTCCTCGCCGACGCTGAACGAGCAATCATACTCGCACATGGTGCACTCGCAATCATACTCGCAATCATACTCGCATGCTGTACCCAACATCGTCCACCTCTACCTACATCGCAATGGAGAGGCTGACCCTTGCTCTTCCCTCATCACAATCCCAATAAATCCAACGAACAAATTCATTAAATCCACGAAGACACCCCACGACTTCGACTCGGCCCTAACGAGCCTGCTGCTTCAAGGCGCTCAAGGGGAGCTGCTTCAAAACGGCTCTGATGTTAAAACTGCCTGCGGAACTGTCGTTGGGGATAAGGGTGGTTTCGACAACTTTTGTGATATGGGGAAGGTGAGGCGTTATAATTAGACAATTATAATTAGACAATTACTTGAACAACACCAGGGCTGCCCACACACACAACTGACAACAAACAACAAACCAACTACATTCGTTCCACCCAACAATCAATATATCAATATCAATATCACAGCTCAAGACTCCCATACAACACGATCACTCGCTTCTCATAAGAGTTCCTTCCTACAACACCCTTCCATGTTCCTACTTCACTCGCGAAGGCGTTCGAATAGATTCCTTCGAATCCCTCGCTCGCGCGAAGAAGGAAGGGGAGGACAACGTAAACGTTTATGCAGTACCGGCGGGAAGGCTGTTTATGTTCGCGCCCAAGTTCGTTGGGGAGGAGGTGAGAGCAGACGAACATTGGGGACGTTGCAGGTGTTTCGACAAATAATTTTTAATACCTTATACTCGGAGCTACGCTCACCCTCCCCCCCCCCCCTCAGTTCGACCTGAGCCACATTTCTCATCCTGAAAACAAAAGAATCTACCTCGAGACACTATCTGTGTCCCCCCGTGTCTTTGACATTCACGGTTTCTTCGTCGAGTCCGAGGCAGATGACATCGTGGAGAGGGCGCTCGCGCAGCAGTCTGAGAGTCATAAATTGAAGAGGAGTAGCACCGGGGCGAATGGTTACAGGTGAGGAAACTGCATTGTCATTTTTAGAATGCGTCACTCAGGCGCTCGCCCCACACAAACCTCGCTTCGCTTCAATCGGTACTCGCTTCGCTCGATACTTGCTGCGCTGGGCAATCCATTCTATTCTAACTTCTCTTCTGCAGCGTTTCATCGACCAGAACTTCCGAGAACGCTTTCGACACTCACAGCAAGTCAGCGAAAGATCTCAAGGAACGCTGCTTCGACGTCCTCGGAATCCGTCCGTACCGCGAGAGCCTGGCTGACGGGCTTCAGGTCCTTCGATACAATATAACCACAGCATACATTCCCCACCTGGATTGGATCGACCCGTCGCCGCAGCTCGACCATGACTTCATCACCTCGGGGACCGGGTCGAATCGCTTCGCCACCATCCTCCTGTACATGACCGACTTTGAGAAGGTTGAGGGCGGAGAGGTGAGGAGCGAAGAGACGAGCTGGTTCACATACATACCTACCAGCTTTTCAGTAACGCATCTCCCCCACCCGATTCTTCTCGTTAACGCCAATCAAAATCCAACTCGTTGCTTCGCTCGTCGCAGACCGTCTTCGTCAAGGGCGCTTCTCTCGATCCCGAGGCTCCGTCAAAGGAAAAGGCGCTTGCTGACCTCCGAGGTGAGAAAATGCGCGCGATAAACGGTGGCGGTATTATATTATATACCTGTTCATCTGTTTAGCACCATGGTTTTGCTTCGCTCGACACAGGAAGAACGCTGTTGTGTTCGCTCGTAATTCGACTTATTCTCTAACCCTCGTCTCAGCGGACGAAAGGCTCTCCGGCCTGTTCAAGCGGGAATCGTGGGAAGAGAAGATGGTCTCGCAGTGCAAGTCCGCTCTCTCCGTTTCCCCGAAACGCGCCAAGAGCGTGCTCTTCTACAGCCAGCATCCTGACGGCAGGAAGGACGAGGCGAGCCTGCACGGTGGCTGCCCCGTCCTTGTGGAGAAGCAGAAGTGGGCGGCCAACCTATGGGTGTGGAACGCGCCCCGCCTGGGATACCCCGAGGCGCCCGTCAAGCTTGACAAGGGCAATAGCAAGAACAAGCAAAGGAGGAAGAAAAATTCTAGCGAGCAAGCGGACCCGAGGTGAGAAGCGACGCACGAGGTGGAACAAAATGACTTTAGAATCTAACCCCAATCTTTCACTCTCACAGAGCTGCCAATCAGAAAGACGAGCAGAAGGTGAGAGAGAAGCTAGAATTTCCCGCCATCAACCCCACCCCACCCAATTCTAACCCATGGTCGCAATCACTGCAGCACGTTACGTTCAAGAACCGGGGAGGAGATCCAACCTTCAAGGACGCCGTGCTCCACTATGAGGATACGTTTTGGGGAAACTTGGGGTACTCGCAACAGCACTCAGTGAACAGCTTTGAGGGCCATGTCTGGAATATCAAGGTTAAAGATAAAACCGTCAAGACGTGGATTGTCGGGAAGGACAAAGTGCAAGTGTACGAGGTATAACTGATCTGCAACACTATTTATTTTATGAACATTTGTATCCGTATCTATAATTAATTACTTGCCAATCCCCAAATCCATCTTCATGATTACATCTCTACCTACGCTAGAAATGTGGTGAAAGCGCTTCGGGCCGAGCTTTACACCTCCGTACCAGCGCGACACAATCAATAGGACTCCAAGCTCGCCGCGACCGGTCGGGAGCTCACTTCCGATCATATTTTCAAGCAAGATGGCCAGCTTTCTGCCGGCGCCGTCTTCTCCATCGTCATCGTTATCGTGTTGAATTATTGTTCGTCCTGCATCCTGCCGCAGAATTCTGTAGGCGTACATGTGGTGCGTGGCTTTTCTGTGCCGAGAGTCCTGGTTTGAGTGGGAGCGGACAAGGGGTAGCACTTCGTCGGCGCCATCTATCAGAGCACCGGAGCCCACGAAAACAGAGCCCTTGGAAGTGAATTGTTCCGAGTGATGCCAAGACTTGCTCATTGACAGGGCATCCATGGCGTCGAGCGAGGCGAGGGAGGCAAGGGACACATCGGTCGCCGACGAAGTCATGGAGGCGATGCTCTCCACAATGCGCTGCATGCTTTTTTGGTTATCACCATCGCCATCGTCATTCCCCTGCACGAACGCAAGAACGTCGCAAATTAGCATGGCGTCAGCGTCAGCGTCCCCAGTTCTCCGCGAAGCTGCAAAGGCCGCTACAGCAGCTCGCAAGCTGTCCTCTATTGAGTTAGGGACCTTGAAATTCGCCTTAAGACTCGGGGTCAAAATTAGTGAAGCAGGATAGTCGATCGGAAGCGAAATGAGCATCTCTATTTCGACATCGTCCTCGCAGTAAAATGGAAGCGTCAATGCAAATTTGTAAGGGTTGTCGTTGTCGACGATGAGCTCATGGTACATGGCGCAAATACATTCCTTCGCCGCTGCTCGAGGAGCACAGCTTTGGTCATGGATATCATTGGCCAACGCTGCCATGCAGCTATCACTTTTGGAGGATACGTGAAGAGTAACCAGTCACACCTATTTGCCGCCGAATACTGCGTCCTCTTCTTCTCGTCAACGCAAAACCGCCGCGATTGATTTATTTACTATTTTCGAACATCTTTTCCATAATGATTAGCATATTCTTCACTCTGAGACCTCTAAGAGTAATAATATACCATTTATAATTACATAAAAAGGATTTGGTCTTGGCCTCAAAAAAATCAAAATTAGTATTAAATTGACCATAAAGTGTTCTAATAGCTATATAAATATCTTCAGAATTCTAAATATGGAACTTATTGTGTCTATAATACTTTTTGTCTGAAAATTCATTGCTGAAATCGTCTAAATGGGATTTTCTTAAAAAATTCGATACAGTAAAAATTCGTTGAAAGGTCTTAAGATGAATAATGTGAACAAAATTGACGACGAAAATACCTCAGTCCTTGAGATATTTTTCTCTGGGAAATTGGTTGAAATGTTGCATCTTGTTTTGGACCGAGAGAGAAGCGTCGTAGAGGAACTGCCGAGCCCTCACACAAAGATCAATCTAACCACTTCACCCCTTAACCTAATCAAACAAAATTACTGCTCTCTTTCATGTTAATTTCGTTCGTTTGTTACTTGATTCCTATTTTTTTCTCCCCCTCTCTGCTTCCCACCCCCCAAATGTTAACCTATCACAATTGCGTACCTTTCTCCTTCTCTTCCTCCTTCTGCTCCTTCCCCTTCTCTTCCTCCTGCTCTTTCTCCTCAGCTCTCTTCCTCTTCGCCTCCTCTCTCCTTCCCTCCATGAAGGCGGCGATGATTCTGACCCGATCTAAACCTGGAATCAAACGACCGGCCCCCTTCTTGGCAATGTGAGCTGCCTTAACATTATCTTCTCGCTCACCATCGTCGTATTTGACTGCCCACCTGTTGTTGCTGTTGACCTTGGTGATGGTGGCCTTGAAGTAATCCGACTTGCCTCTCCAAGCCACTTCGACCTTTTCCTTCACCTTGTACAGGGGAGTTGGTTCGGAAGGCTGTAGAACTCCCTTCTTCGCTTCCTTCTTAGCTGCCTTTGTCACGGCCACCTTCTTCACCTTCACCTTCGTTTTCTTTTCCTGACCCTTCTTCGTCGCTGCCGCAAGTACCCCTTCTGACACTTCCTCCGTCCCTGCTTTCGTTTTCTCGTACAAAACGAGCATCCCCATTTTGATCGCCTCCTGCAAGCGTAAGCAAAAGTTAGATTAATGTCACCTCTTCACGCCCCACCAAACTCCCACTCACCTCAACATCGCCGTCATCGTAAACGACACACACGTGCTTCACACGACCATCCTTGTCTTTCGTGATCGTCTTGACCTTGCCTGGCCAGAAAGTCCCCAGCCCGGCGTAGTTGGCGTAGACTATGCTTCCGATCATAATTTTCTTCTCCTTATCCTTTTTGACGGCCGTCAGACATGGTGGCGGCGTCGGGGGCTCTCCGTGGTCGATGATGATGAGGTCCTCCTTGGTTAAGGGAGGATTGTCTTCCTCGACGTAGGATCTGCGCCCGGCCCTCAGCGACCTCGACTCGGAGGCGGTAGGCGAAACCCCTCTTTTCTCCTCTGGGTCTTTCTTCAGCCTGCCCCTGGGTTTCTTCTCAACCCCCCCCAACCCCCTGCCAACCCCGCTCCCCGCCAAACCCGCCCTCCCTAACGCTCCCCCCTCTTCTTTAATTTCCACCTTCTTCCTCTTCACCCCTCCCTTCCCCTTTCGTTCCTTCGTCGACGTCTTCGACTTGCCCCCTCTGCCCCCCCCCCCCCTGATTCTCCCCTCGTCCATCCCTTCAACGTGGGGGATGGGCGCCTCGACGTCGCTAGGGACGGCGCTGTCCAAACTATTATCCATGCTTATGGTGTGAGCACGGGCTTCGCGAGACTCATTTCCTGTGGTATCGAAGCTGCGACCATCGAAAAGAGTTAAAATGATTCGTGGAGCTAGGAATAAGGCAATTCGATGCCGCTACATACCACCGCGACGCAATTTTACTTCATCGCTTCGCTCCTCGACTCTCTGCTCTTCCCTCCCTCACCTGCTAGAGTAAGCTCGGCGCTCGCTGGATTCCATACTGCTGCTGCTGACGGAGACATCCATCGGAGGAATGATTTCCTCCTCCTTCCACTTCTCCTTCACCCTCTCCCTCTCCTTGGCCTCGTTGACCCTGTTGTTGAAGGCTC
This sequence comes from Triparma verrucosa, assembly GCA_030267905.1. Taxonomy (NCBI): domain Eukaryota; class Bolidophyceae; order Parmales; family Triparmaceae; genus Triparma; species Triparma verrucosa. The sequence goes on along the minus strand of BRXX01000009.1, from coordinate 50,290 downwards.
GGGCGTCGCTGATCCTGGAAAACTCCGTCTCCGTCTTGAGGTGCTTGAAGTAGCACTGGCAGATCAGTGATCTGCGGACCTCCCACTCAATTTCGGGGAACTCGTCCGAAAGGGCAGGCTGAAGTGGCCGCGCCAGCAACGGAAGATTTCGGAACTTGACTGCGGGGTTGGAGGAGAGAGCCGGCGGTGGCGAGTAATACTCCAAGGTCATTGCGAGTCCCCTGTGACGAGCCTTTTGTTAGCGCCGGAGTTATATAATGTAATGTTTAACACCATCTCATAACTCACCTCGCATCCTCGGGCCTGATGAACTCGGCACCGCTCTGCAAATGCTTGAAGTAACAGTGGCCGCTAAGAGGCTGCTTGCGGACATCCCAAAATTCAGCAGGAAACTCGTCTGAAAGGTGGAAGTTCTTGATCCTATCGAGCACCGGGTAATTTCTCCTCTTGGCGAAAGGGTCCGTCGGAATGTAAACGGGGGCGACGTAGCTGGGAAGGGTTAAGGCGAGCGTCCGCGCCTCTCCCATGTTCATGAACTCCTTACCGCTCTCCAAGTGCTTCAGATAGAATTGCCTACTGCGGTCATTGCAGCGAACCTGCGCGGGAGCATGGACAAGATGAATTTTGTTAGCAGTCAGCCAGAAAAAAGTTCGCGTCTTACGTCGCCTCACCTCCCACTCCAGCTCGGAGAACTCGCCAGATATTTTGGTGTTGATGAAACGTTTTATCAAGGGGAGCTCGCGGCGCTTGCTGAACGGATCGTTGGGAATTACTAGAGGAGGAGAGTAGTAGGACATAGTCTTGGCAAACTTCCTCGCATCGTTCGTGCTCCCGAACTCCCTGCCGCTCGCCAGGTGCCTGAAGAAGGCGTGGCCGCTCTTCTCGAGCTTTCGGACCACCCAGTGCTCCGCTGGGAACTCGTGATCGAGGTTGGGATTCTTCTCGCGGTTCGCGAGGGGGTAATTCCGGCGCTTCTCATAGGGGTCCTGAAAACTCTTGCGCTTAAGGTGGCTCCCCCTGTGGCCCTGGAGCCTCGTCGTCGCCGGATCGATCTTGGCGCAAACCAAACAGAGTGTCGAATCCCTGGAAGTGTACTCGACGATGGTATTGGCAAACCTCCTCGCGTCGGCCAGGGTACAGAACTCGCTCTCAGAATCGAAGTGATAAAAATAGAAACGATCCGTCTCAACTCTAAGCTCCCAAAACCTCTCGTTGAACTCCCTCTTCAAGTAACCGTGCTCAATTTGCGTGGCGAGCGGGAAGAACCGGTGCTCCTTGAACAAGTCAGGCGTAGGAGGCGAGGCTGGAGGGACAGGAGGGGGGAGAAGGCCAGAGACTGGCTTGTCCATTTTAGCTCGCTTCGGACCAATGCCGTCCACGACAGAGTCGCCGCCGCCGCCACGGATGCGGGGTGGGGGTCTAGGATTTTTTGACTCCTTCTCCTTCTCCTTCTCCTTCTCCTTACTTAAGTTATACGCCTTGTCCAAGAGGGCCCTGACATTCCGGCTTCCAAAAATATCTTTCCTCTCCGTCCAAATAGCGTCCCAGTCGCTGCCATGCTTCCTCATACCTTCCTCCAGCGCCGAAATATCCCCTCTATTCCACGGCTGCCCTTTTTTACTACTGGCTATTCCTTCTTCCTGCATTTCCGTGGTTAAAAATCATCAATTTATGTGTTGACTAAAAACTCTCTCACCTTCGAAGGAATCGGTTGTGCCTTCTCTCCCGAACTCTCGTCGTCTGATTGGGATAAGTCGCGGCCCCGCTTTTTCTTCGGCGGTTGTTTCTTTCTTGACGTTCGGTGGGATGTGTCTTTTGCTACCATTTTGCTGTTATTACTCGACTTCGACTTAGATTTCGTGAAAATGTCATCGTCTTCGCTCTCGCTCTCCCTCTCCCTCTCGCTTTCACTTCCTTCTTCGTCGGCGTAAGACGGTTTACCAACTGATTTTCTTTTGCGAGATGGCCTACCCGGCGCTATGCTTGGCGCCTCCTTCTTTGGATGGCCCCACTTCTTCGGGGGCGCACGCTTGCTCGACGGCTCTACATCTGCTTTCTTCCCCCGCCTCTTGTCTTCTGATTGAGATGGGTTGCCGCCCCGCTTCTTCGGAGACATTTCAACTTCCTCCGCAGCCGGCCTCTGGGCTTGATTAAGCTTACGAAATCGATTCTCGAGAGCGGAATCTGACCGGCTCACAAGAAGAGTACTGTTCTCCCTGATGCGATCAAAGTCGAGACCGTAATCATCGACTCCCTTTAAAAGGGCCGCATCTTGCTCCGGCGTCCAAGGATTTCCACGTTTCACCGGAGCCGCCGCCCTCAGCTCTCGGAGTTTATCAGGCGCAAGGTTCTTGAGACGCTTTTCGAACCCGCTCACTTTACGACTCTCAAGAAGATCCTTATGCTCGTCCTTAATTCGATCAAAATCGAGACCGTAATCATCGACTCCCTTTAACAGGGCCGCATCTTGCTCCGGCGTCCAAGGATTTCCACGTTTCACCGGAGCCGCCGCCCTCAGCTCTCGGAGTTTATCAGGCGTAAGTCTGCCGAAATGAACTCCGAGAGCTAAGCTTGTTCGATTTGCAAGAAGAGTGCTCTCGTCCCTGATGCGATCAAAGTCGAGACCGTAATCATCGACTCCCTTTAAAAGGGCCGCATCTTGCTCCAGCGTCCAGGCACTAGGTTTAGGCTTCCGCGGCTTCTCTGGCTTCTTCGGAGCCGCCGCCTTGCTCGCCTCCCTCGGAGACCCCTCATCGTCGGTCGAAGAGGTGTCGCACGATTTTATGATTCTGTTGACCTTCACGCGATCTGATATGTCACCGTCATCAAACTCCACCGCGTAGGTTCCGTCGCCGTGGACCTTTGAGATCTTCCCCGGAAAATGTCTCTTTGTTCTCCACCACCTCGAAAGCACCCTTTCGCCCACCGAAAACCTTGCTGTCGTTTTCGACTTGGTCGACCTGGCCTTTGCCGGTGACGACAAGCTCGTCTTCTTCTTGACGTCCTCGTAGAAATTAACCTCGTCCATCCCACGCCCCTTCAGTTTCTCCGCCTCTTTGACTTTATTCGTGATGAAGTCGTTGCTTACTTCGTCAATTGTTCCTTCATCCAACCTCCCTCTGATCTGATTGTAGAGGCTGCGTTGAGCTTTTAAAAGCCTTTCGTTGTAGTCAACAGTCTCCTTTAGCTTGGCCAGTACGTTTTTGAGAGCGCCATACCTAGGCTGATTCTCGAACGTGGAACTTTCACCGTCGTCGTCAATGACCATATCATCACCATCGTCAACGACGACAACTCGCTGTCGCAGTAACTTTGCATGCAGTTTTTCAATAGTAACATCCGATCGAGCACCGAGCTCTTCGTTCTCGGCCTTCAGTATCGCCCCCCAGTCCTGGCCGTGCTCATTCACCCCTCTGAGCAACGCCACGATCTGATCCGCACTAAAATCGTATTTAACAAAATAATTTGTTGATCTCGCCTTCTCCGCCAGAATGTCGATTTCATTCTTCGTCCAAGGACGTACCGACGCGTTCGTTTTGCGCGCCTTACTAGCTTTCTTCGTTTTCGTTTTGGTTCCGCTGTCGCGGTTGTCGACTTCAGTCTCGTAGATATCGTCTTCATCTTTTCCCTCTTCGCGCTGCACCCTTGGCCTCTTCGCTTTCTTTTTCTTCGCCTGAACAACGGGCTGTAGCGCTCCCCCCTTCGGTTTGTACCTTATTTTTTGAGATCGGTTCTCTGGAGGGGCTGGCAATCCCTTTACACCGAATTCTCTCCAATCGCCTAGTCTGAAGTACTTGTTCTGAGTCGAGAATTGTGTGATTTGGTAGTGGCCGTCTTGTGACCGCAGGACATCGAACTGGTCGCTGGGAAACTGTTTGCTAGTGTCTTTAAAACGTTCTCGGTCGAGCGGGAAGAGCATACCCTCTCTGCAGAGGTCAAGAGCTTTCATCTCACACGAGTACTTGGAATTTGGGCAAAGAGGACAAATAAATTCCCTTTCGTCCTTTCCACCGTACACCTCCCGAAGTTCCCTCGCGCCTCGACCTAGTTTAGCAAGCTTCTCCAAACACACCAAAAATTCGCTCCCGTCAACTTCGAGTCTGGGATAAAATTCCTTGACCTCCGCCAATGAGCGAAGTAGATTCGGCGGTTGTGTGTTGCTGGTGTCGGGAAATTTCGGAGGGAAGAGGTAGAAGTCGTAGGGGTCGTTCTCGCTAATGAAATTATTACGAAACGTGATGTAGACCAGCCAGCCTTTCGGAAATCCGAGTGAGGGGACGGTGAGGCTGCGACAGCGAAACGACGAAGGGACAAAACGACGGGAAAGAGTGTGAGAGTGTGAGAGACACAAACACAACACACCCGAACCGCCAACCCCCCCCCCCCCCCCCCCCAACAAATTTCCCCCTCACCTCCTCCTGTCCTCCCCCTTGGGCTCGCCCATGAGTAAACCGCAGCACGAGAGGTGCCGGCTGCACTCGCAGTGCTGGCACTGGAACGTATCTTCCTCAAATAGGGCCTGAGAGCAGAAGCAGCCTTCGTCAGACTTTCCCGAGCAGTCCCATTTCATCCCATCCTTGAGCCAGTCAGTGTCGCTGCATTTCCAATCTTCAAGAAGCCTGGAAGCAAGCTTTCCCGACGGGAGACTGCGCCATTTCTCGCACTCGGAGCATTGTATCCACTCCTTGGCGGAGATCGAGCTCTCTATGGAGGCTTTCTGTTTCGCCCTGATATTGTACTCGGTCAACTCCTTATCGTCGTCTTCCTCTTCGTCCGAGTCTACAATCACTTGCTCAGGAGTCGCCGGCTTGGTCCACGTTTCTTTGTCCTCTCCGTAGGTGACCTTGTTATGGCAGTCCTTGCACGAGAAACCCACGACATCACGAACGTCTGCGACGTCAATGTTGCAGCACTCGTAGTGGCACCAGCGGAAGCAATCTTCGCATCTGACGGTGTCATATTCAAAGAGCAATTTCTTTTGAGAGGAACCGAGGGAGGCCGCGGCGGAGGCAGGTTGCTGCTTCCTAGGAGCCGTCATATTCGTCGATTTTAGACGTCTCCTCTTGGCGCAGTGGCAGCCGATGTAATGACACTTATCCGTCGTGCTCCAGTAGACGGGGTAGGTGGGGTTGGGAGTATCGCGTTTGTTGGAGTAGGCGACGTATCCCCAGAAGAACGCGATCTTGACGGTACCGTCCTCAGCATATCCGCTCCTATGATGAGCATTGCTCAGGAACATCTTGCCGCTCCCTTGCCCTCCGTACTCAAGCTCGTTGTACCCCGCGACCTGCATGCTGGTCTTGGTCGGGGTCAAGTTGAAGACTTGCGAGAGGACGATCTTATTGGACTGCTCGGTGTCGACGTGCCAGGAGAAGATTGCCTGCGCAGACGACTGTTGGAGGACGTGCATGTCAAGGAGCTCGAAGCCGCCAGCGTACGACTTCGCCACGTCATAGACTCCCTTGAAGCCGTCGAGATATTTGACCAGGTTGGGGAGTTCCGTCACCCGGAGCATGGTGGTATACTTGCGCTGAGCCGCGGCGTCGTGGTCCGCCACGATCTTATTGTACGTGTCGAAGCCCGAGAAACTGATCGGCGGAAGTTCCCTCGTACTGCTCGCCATCTCCGTGGGACATAGCACTAGCTCGTTATGCTTGAACCTTCCCTGCTCATCGTTTCTACCGTCCTCGTACGCCTGCATCAGGCCTTCGAGGAACCTCTGGCACAACGGTATCGGGATTTGTAGCGGTCTGAGACCGTGGTCGAAATTTTTGCCCATTGAGAGATAGAGTGTTTTATTGTGTTCCACGCATTTCTCGAGGATTAGCCTGTTGCCTTCAGAAGTAGACTGCAAGTACTCATCCCACGTGACGACCTTCGTCGCCCCTTCTTTCGTCTGTTGGACGTTGAGATGCTGCTTGGGGTTGTCCTGGGCTTGCTTAAGCTTATACGAGCGAGCTTCGAGAGCTAAGTCTGTTCGACCTGCAAGAAGAATGCTGTTCTCGTCCCTAATTCGAGGAAAGTCGGGACCGTAATCATCGACTCCCTTTAAAAGGGCCGCATCTTGCTCCGGCGTCCAACGAGATTTACTGTTCGGCTTTTTCGGAGCCGCTGTCTCACTATCATCATCAGGCCTGGACGACGGATCGCGAGGAGGCTGCTCAACATCGGAAGAGGACTCCGACAGAACGTGGCCGCCAGCCATCACAAGGTCGCTCGTAGCGCTACTCATGGGCTTCATATCGGGAGAAGAGCGAGAGGAGGAGGAGCTGACATGCTTGACTGCGTTAGGCTCGTGCACGTCGCAGACCATGTTTCCAGCGGTGTATTTGTCGTCAGTGGCCACATCGTCAGGGGCGCTCGGGACCGGAATCACCGGCAACGGAGGATTGTGCGGAGGAATGTGGTCAGCCATGTTGACTGGGACGATAGGTTGAGGGATTTGGGTTTCGCCTGCGAATTCCATGTTGCGCTTGTTTGTTGAACGTCTCGTTCGCGCCGCGACTACTCGTAGGCGACGTCACGCCAAGGAAGAGGATACCGAAACGGATGCGGATGGGATAAGAAGGAGGGAAGGGAAGGGGTCGAGAGCGTCTTCGCGAGACTGAGATAGCTTATAACTCTTTCTGCAATTCGGTGTGTTTCTGAATAAAATAGGAAGGCCTTGAGAGCTATGAATCAACTTGAGCCGATTTTTAATTGTCCAGGCGGTCGTAGAGAGACGAATTCACGAGAAATTGCTTTTTTTCTGAGAGGCTTGCTTTCGCAGCAAAAGCTGTCCCCCTCAATTTCTCTCGAACGACCTTCTTCAACGCTTTCAATTTATTCGTCTCTAAGAAAATTTCCTCTCCTCCACCTAATATGCCAAAATCGTCGAAGCGGACGCCGTCAAAGGACAATCGACACAGTGCTGCCGCCGATCCCACGAGTCCAGAGTCTATGGCTCCCCCCTCCTCCCTGGACTCGTTCCTCGGCTCCGTGTGCTCTGGCATCAAGCAGAGGGTGGACGAGGAGGTGGCGCGCCGAATTTCCGAGTCCACAGCCGTCTCAACTAGCCAGCATGAGCAGTTGGAAGATGAGGTCTCGTGCCTCCGGATGGAGGTGACTCGGGTTCGGGCCACCCTCGACTCTCGAAACGTTGAGATGGCGAGCCTGCGCCGGGCAAAGGGCGTGGCGGAGTCGAAGCTCAAGAAGTGGGTCGGGACGGTGGCGCAGTGGATCAAGCGAACCATGAAAGAGCAGGGAGGAGTGATCAATGACACTCCTGATTTCGGGGGGAGCGACGAGGGCTGCGACAATGAAAGCGAAGGCGCGGCGGAGCTTCTGGCCAAGGCCAACGCCGAGATAGGCAGGCTACGAGCGCGGCTTTGTGCTTACGAAGAGGCGGATGCGGCGAAGTCGGATTCGTCAGTAACTGAGGCGGATATCGACTTGGATCTCGACGCCGACCCTGACCCGCCACCAGCTAAGAAGAACTCACAGAAGAGGAGCCCCGTCCTTTGCGAAGCGGTCAATGATTCTGCTCGCACCTCCCCCGCCAGGAAGAGCGGGAGGAAGATTGTGGCCGTGTCCTCTCCATCTGCAGTCACCTCCCCTGTCGCCTCCCCCGTCGTTGTGAAGAGAAAGGGAAAAGAGAACGGTAACGGCAGCTCCGAGAAAAAGAGAAAACGCCCGAACAATCCATATGCGGCTTCATCCAAGGGGAGCACCACGACAGCAACGACATCGTCGTCGTCGACGGCACCGCAGGCTTCATCTACGAACGGAAGGTGCAAGGAAGTCATAAGGGGAAAAGACCGACGGAGAGCGATGCAAGGGTACGACTGCGCGGAGTGCGAGAAATTCTTTAACGCAATTTGCGAGAATAGCGATGGAGCCTTCAACAAAGCTGACATGCTCAAGCAGTGTTCGCGACACAAGTCGAACTGGGTGCCGACGCAAACTCCTCCTGATTTCTGGGAGATGGGCTTCATGGACGAAGAGAAGGAGGGAAAAGAAATCCTAACCCAGAAGAGAAGTGAGCTAAAGCCAATGCAGAAAAGAAGACAAGAACGATAATAAGATAAAAAGATAAACATAAAAAATCATCTCAAATTTTAGGACAATAAATTTGCCTACTTCTTAGCCTTTCTTTCCGCACTTTAAACGCTTGCAACTTGTGCACATGCAGTGCCTCGTGTTGCACTCCGAGCAAAGGCACTCGACGGACTTTTCGTCGCCGTAGTTGAACATGATCTCCGTTAGCGGCGGTATCTCCTTCTCCGTGACGAACGAAACCCTCGGAAAGCGCGTGTCCAGATGGTCCTTGTACCCCCACAGCTGCTTGATATTTTGTCCGTCGCACGTGTGGTTAAAAAAACCGGCAACGCCCCTAAAATTTGTTGCATCGTCGACGAACTGCTCTCTTCTTCTCATCGTCTGCTTCTTCTCCTTGTGGAGGTTCATGATGAAGGAGGGCTTCTGCTCGTTGTGGTACTTTTCCTCAAGCTCGTCCACGTCCATTTCGTCCTCGTAAATGCCACTGTAAGAGCACAGGATGACTCCGACGGGGATCGTAACACCCGCGGGAGTACGTGCCCCCCAGCCCCTGCCGTCGCTCGTTTTGAATATTTCGAGCGGGTAGTTGCAGCCGTACTGACGCTGATTTTCGCACTGCACAAAGTCCTTCCTACCAGAGAAGGCGAGGTTTGAACTCCTCGGACTCGCGTAGCAAGGGCAAAGGAAATTGCAATCCATGAAGTGAGCTTGATGAGCGGTGATGCCATTGCTTTTCATAAGTTGCCCAACACGGATTTCAGATGTGCAGCTCATGTCAGCCTGACTTAGCTTGGATGTGGTCGGCCAGGATTTTAGGAACGGCTGCTTCTTCCAAGCACCTTTACTATTCTGCGCCACTGTCGGGTTGAGGTGGCTGTACCAGGTTATCGAAGAGGAGCGAGACTCGATTGAACGGGAAATGTAAGCGAGGAAGTTTTTCGTCGTGAGCCTATCGCCGTCCCTGGTCTCGTTGACCCAGGGAATCTTAAACCGCTCCATGCCCATGCTAATGTCACTCGCAGGGTACGCCGGATCGGGGGAAGCGGACACTCCGGCGCCCTCGAGGATTGCGTTTGTGTTGTTGAAGACGTTGATTTTCTTAATGGTGAGACTTTCGATCATCTCAAAGTTGCCGCAGCCACGAGCCGCGAGGAGGAGGAGCGCATCGGTCCGGGCCGGAAGGGTAGGGTTGACAGAAATATCGTAGGCAGCTTCGAAAGGGGTCTTGTCCTCGGCGTCCCTGGGCCACGAACTTTGCGGCAGAGAGAGCGGCAGCACCCCTGAAAATTTCGTTTCGCTCAACTTGATGAGGACCGATGCTCCATATAGCAACATCGAAAGCACCTCGTAGTTATTCTGAAGGGCCGCGGTGTGGAGCGGAGTCATCACCACGTTCAAAATTCGCTTTGTGTAGTGGGGCGCGGCTACCTCGAACAGGACGAGAGAGTTGAGCAGGTCCATCCTGTTTTCCTCGACAGCCTCGAGAAGCTTCTCGCCGGACTGGCACAAGGGACAGAACCAATCTTGCGAAAACAGGTTCCTCGTCTGATTGAAGACGTTGCCGTGGGCACTTTGCGTGTCGACGTCCGAAGGCAATTTGAAAGTGTTGATGTCGAACTGTTTGGAGCACTTTACGAGGAAGTTGGACGCGCAGCCGTCGCACATGTTGACGCTGCCGCTGCCTACGCCGGAGCTCAGAGTGCAGCCCTCGTGGTCGAAGGCCTGGTTCTTCTCGCCGAAGAGGAAGACGTGGATCTTGGGGCGCGCTTGGACGCTATTAGGGTCGTTTTCGAGCTTCTCGCGTCTTCTCGTTCTGCTACCCATGTCCTGGGGAGACTGCACGCCGAAAGCAGAAATGTCGCTTTTATTCCTCGCCTTCACCTTCTCCGACTCCTCCTGCAAGAGGTACTTGCAGTCTTCATAGATGTTCCTGACCATGACGTTTATTCCGTGGCAGCCGAAGGTGAAGCCCAAATCGGACTCTAGGTGATCCTCGGTGAACTGGAAGTTCTTGAGCTGAGATGCCATGTTGATCGACTTCCTGTGCTGGATGAGAGACCTGGTGACCCTTATGCCGACAAAGCGAAGCAGCCCCACAACCTCGAGATAAAATCGATTGTCACTTCCTGTTTTCCCGACATATTGCTTCCACGAGCCCAAAAACTCTGCGAGGAACGTCTGCTCATTAAATTGCGCCGGGACAGGGCGTGGGTCTCCATCGTTGCGGGAGCATTTGACCTTCTCGTCCGGCAGCTCCGCAACGATGGGAATGACCAAGAGGGCCACCTTGCCCAAGATGTCAAGCGTGTGCAGAATTTGGACGATTGAGGCTGTCGAGTACATGTCCCCACCGAAGCCGAGGCGATCGTTGCCGTCGATGGCGGCGTCAGTGTCCATCGTCTCGAGGATCTCGACGAAGAACTCGGTGAAGTAAGAACCCCAGAAGTGGCCGATGGTGGTAGCGGAGGGGTAGGGGTTGGGGATGGTGTTGAGGTCGGTGGTGGTAGGGATGTTCGAGGAGAACACCAAATTAGGGTTGATGATATTCGACAATGACATCTCTTCGATCAGCTTTTCAGCGAAGGCAAACGTCCTGCCGGTGAACTTCACGAGGTGATCCGCCTGCTTTTCGGCTTGCTCCTGCCACATGTTCATAGTCGTGCCGCCTGCGACGAGCGGGCGAAGCGACGAGTTAGAATTGTGTGTTTGTGAGCGTAGCGAGGATGTATGGTATACTGAGCGTGGGCCCTTCTCACCTTTCCTCTGTCCTGGTGAATTGTTGAGGTTGGAGGAGGGAGGTTTATGCTTAGGGTTGGATTTGCCAGAGGGTTTGGGGATTGGTTTGGGTGCCGTTTGGGAAGTGTCGCCGACCTTTTTTTTGGGACTGATAATTTTAGCCATCAGGCTACTGGGGTTGCGTGCCATCTTCTCGCCCGACTTGAACTGGTACGTGATCGCAGTGGTTCGTTCGGATTCATCTCTGGAGGTATTATCATCATAATCTTTATCATTATCATCATTATCATTATCATCGTCATCGTCTTTGTCGTCGTCGTTGTCGCGTGGCGGCGGTGGGGCCTGGGTTTGGGGTTCATCGTCATCGTCATCATCAACATCCTGGAGAAGCTCCTCCTCTTCCTCCTCATCTACTGCCTGTTCCTCCAACTCCATTTCTCCAACTTCGTCTTCTTCCTCCTCCACTTCCTTGCCATCATCATTGTCATCATCATCCTCGTCTCTGTCCTCACCCTCGTCCTCGTCCTCGTCCTCGTTGGCAGGAGGCGACCCCTCAGAAGAAGTACCAAACAACGCGTCCACCCGCAACGCGTCCAGTTTCCTCTTCTTCTGGAAATCCCCCAACAAAGTGCCGGACTCCACCTTCATCGACTGCCGCATGGCATTAGGTTGGTTGGAGTGAGGATCGGAGTGAGGGTTGTATCGCCCCCCCTGTGGAGGGCTGGGATCGCTAACAGCAGGAGATGTGGTTTCACTTTCTCCATCATCAGAGCTATCGCCCGTCAAATCGATCACTTGCTGCAAATCCATAGGGAACGGGGTGCAGCAGCCGAGGGGAGGAGGGATCCGAGGAGGGATCCTTTGGATAATGAAATACCAGTAGTAGTAGTAGAGGAAAAGGTGGACGCTTCTCCAATTTTGTCAGGATTTGGGGCACTACTATGCAACGCAAAACGTGGAAACTGCGTTAGCTGTAAACTCTCGAGAGAAGAAATTTGAGAAGTCGGCAAAAATACTTTGGTTTTGTGGAGGGAGGAAAAGAGGAAAGAGCAATGGTTTACCAGTTGACCGCGTTCACCGCCTTATCAGGACGGCAGAATGCAATTCACATGTACATCCGCCCGGCACTTGTCCCCGCGGCCACCGTCACCATCGCTAGATTGTCAGGCACTACTCTAAAAGCAATAAATGTCGCTGCTCCAGCGGCACTGCATGCTGCGAAGCCTGCTGCTACGGCCATCCAGTCCATGTTCGCGGCTCAGCACGCGAACCCTATGTACATGGCCATGGCTGTTCTGGGCATGAGCGCTGCGGGTATCGTTGCCGAGCGCCGCACGACAGTGGGAAAGGCGATGAGCGCCCCTATCGCCACGATGTTTGTGTCTATCCTGCTGTCCAATCTCAACGTGATTCCGTTCGTGTCTCCTACGTACAAGTTTATAAACTCGCTGTTTGTCCCGCTGTCGATACCTTGCTTGCTGTATTCTTCCGACCTTCGAAGGATTCTAAAATCGACGCAGCAGCTTCTGCCCGCCTTTGTACTGGGCACGATTAGCACGGTTTTGAGCACGATCGTTACCTTCAAAATATGCGCGCTCAAGAGCTTGGGGGGAGACGGCTGGAAGATTGCGAGCGCGCTGGCCGCAAGGCATATCGGAGGCGCCATAAACTTCATATCAGTCTCGGAAACCCTAAACATTCAAGGATCGTCTATCTCGTCTTCAATCGCAGCCGATAATATTGTCGTTGCGCTCTACTTCAGCTTCCTCTTTCTGTCTTCTAACAAATTCAAGAAGCCTCAGGAGGTGACCGTTGGAGCGGATAATAATCCCAAGGACATCAAAGACGACGGCGAGGGTTCCTCCAACTTGGAGACCATCGCTCTAGCGTTATTCACGAGCTCTTCCCTCTGCTTCGCTGGCAGTTACCTCACGCAAATGTTTATCCCCAGCGCCTCATCTTTGCCTATCATTTCTTTGCTGACTGTCGCTGCCTCCACGGGATTCCCTAAGTTCTTCTCCAACCTGAGCGAAGCCGGCGGAATAATCGGCGTCATCTTCATCCAATTATTCTTCGCCGCCTCTGGCGCCGCCGGTAGCATTGCCGACGTGTTAAAAAATGCGCCCGTCCTCTTCCTTTTCAGCGGGACGCAAATTCTCCTACACTACGTCTCGCTGATGGCCCTGGGGCGCATATTTAAAATTGGGGGTAGAGAGCTCTACGTGGCTAGCAATGCGAACGTGGGTGGACCCACGACAGGTGAGAAGGTGCGACGTCTAAATACGCCTTCTTCGCCGTTTCTAACGTCACGAACACCCCATCGTTTCACCGTCTCGCTCTCGCTTTCATATATTACAGCTGCGGCCATGGCCAAAGGGAAGAATTGGCCGGATCTTATTCTCCCTGGGCTCCTGGTAGGAATCCTGGGCTACGCAACTGGCACGATCATAGGTTTGTCCCTCGGATTCGGCGTTCTCCAAAAATTGATATAATAAAATTCTTTTCTTCTTTTCTAGCGAAATTATAAACCTAGTTATTCATCTTTCTCGTGGACATCGCCAGCTGCTTCAGCCTCCCTTTTGCCTTGAGCATGAAGGGAAGGCTAGTTTGCGCCCCGTTGCCAGAGGTCTTCTGCTCCATTCTGGGAGAGTTCGCCTTGCTTGTTGACATAACTCCTCCGGAGTCTTTGGTGACGAGCGCATCGAGACTGGGCCCTTCGCCCTCCTCTCCCTTCACAGAATCGCTTTTCGCGCGGAAGCTGAGCTCCTTCATGACTCTTCTGTTGGTGCCCGCCCTCGTCAGAACCTTGGTCTGAGTCTCAACTGAATCCGACAATGTCAAACCGCTGCTAGCACTCCTTACTTTTTTCTCGCCTCCACCAACTGGTTTGATCCTGGCGCTGTTGCTGCCCCTAAAGCTCCCCATTGACCTCTCTGTGTTGTTCTTCGAAAATGACGTTCTCTCCATGTGTGGGGATGAATCTCCTCCCTTGTTATTTTCAGCATTCTTCAGCAGCGAATCGTGTATGTTGTCGCTGATGAAGCTGGTGCTCTGGCGCCTCTCCTTGACCTGGGCCTTCCTGACTTCCCGCTCCTTCTGCACTGCGCCTTTCAGGTCGATCGCCAGCTTGCCCCAACCACCTTTCTTCTCGTCGACCATCTTCTGCTTGATGAGCGACCAGCCCCCTGCTGCGAAAACCGTTTTATCTGTTTCCTCTTCTTTACCATCCTTATCCTTCTTCTTATCCCCTGCCTTCGTGGTGTCCCTGATGGCGCCAGGTGGACAGAATATCTTGACATCTTCGTACAGCTTGAGAGTCATAGGCTTTCCGTCTTGTGGCTTGAGGTAGTAGGGCGCCTCGTAAGATTCGCCGGTAAGCTCCTGCCAGGGCTGGGCTGCCTCTCCATCCAGTAAAATACAAGGGCGAATGATGACCAGTTCCTTGACGTTTTCGCCAGGAACGTACAGCACCCACTGAAGAAGCCACCTTCGCACCTCAGAACGGTCCCAAGTCATGTAGGGTTCTTTGTAGCGGAGCAGATTCTCCCCCATTCTCGATCCAGCGTTAGCCCAAAGTCTCCTTCTAACCGTCTCTCCCTTACCCTTCTTCTTGGCCGTTGATTGTTTAGGCGAAGAGGGTTTAGGTGGCGAAAGAGTGCTGGCACGGGCACCAGGTGGCGAAAGGGTACTGGCACGGGCACCAGTACCGCCACCGTTATCCTCGTTGCCCTCCTCCTTGATGATCCTGAGCGATTGTTGCCGTTTTGCTTCTTTGTCGAAGGTGCCCTCTCGGTCCATGATACTCATCATTTTTTGACCGTTGAACGCGTAGACAAGTCCCTTTGAAGCAGCCTTTACAGTCGCTGCACGAGGTTTATGAGTCAGCCAAGAGAGCTCTCCAATGAGCTGCCCGACGCCGATTTCAGCGACGACCTCTTCCTCCTTCTTGTCATCCTGGTGGATGGTTACCGTCGCCGTTCCTCTAGCTATTAAGAAAAGGTTTTCTCCGGTCTCCCCCTGCTTGATGATGACGTCGCCCTTGTCCACCACCACATCTTGGGCAATGCGGCTCATCTCCTGGATGGTCTCTGCCGTCGCGTTGCCCAGCCAAGATATCTCCTTTATGAGCTCTAACTTCGACGGAAGGTCGATTACGGGAGGATTCGACTGTAGCTTCATCATCTTGTGCTCGATTATGTCCCGAACTCTTCCGTGCTCGAGCTTATCCAAGAAGCCCTCCTCGAAGAGTTGCGAAGCGGCTCCTCGCTGGGCATTCAACATAGAGCGCGTCGCCCTGAGGGTCGCAATGTTCGCAGCAATCTCAGGCAGGTATCGCTGAACGTCGTGAATGGTCTTCTTGGCGATGAAGCAGTCCTGCTCGACAAGCTTCTTGATGTGCTCGAAAGCCGCGCTTTCTGAGCCCAGGATGATCTCCATGTTGTGAAGGGCATCTTGGCGGGCGCAGTAGAACCCGCACACGACGTCGTAACCAAATTGAAGCTGCTGAAAGTCCCAGGCCCTCAACATTTGTTTCACCCAGGTGTTGCCGTGCTTCTTGACACGGGAGAAGAGGTGGTGCTCAGCGATCTCCGACCACTCCTCCAGCTCGCAGTCCGTGTCAATCATCTTTTCTGTCAAGTTCTCGAGAAAATGAAGCGCCTTTCGCGAGAGGAGGCCGTGGCGGAATTGGTTTCTGTAGCTCGCCTTCACGGCGGCCAAGCACCTCCTCCTACTCTCCCTAAGCTCTCGGATTTCCGTCAAATGCTTTCTGTAGCTCCTCTCGTCGTCGTTGTCGTTCTCTAGTCGACCATTCATGCTCTTCTTCTTCTTATGAAGTCTCACGCCTGTTTCCGGAGCGTCCTTATCGACGCGCTTGGCCTTGTGGACGAGCTGGCCTAGCTTGCGCACGTCAGGCCAGCTCGCGCAGCTGATGAGTTCATCGAGCTTAAGCGACTCGATTTCCCGCGTTCCAGCAGTCGCGATTTCGTCCATCGACACCCGGAACAGCTTGTCCTTGAGCTCGTCCACCTTATCCAGGCCCAGGAAAACGAGCACCTTTGCGACAGTGGTGGCGTTGCCCATGAGGGTCGCGATCACGATCATCGCGGCGTGGAAGAGAACCTTGTCAGCGTATACGTCGTTGATAAGGCCGCCGTTCGCCTCCTTATTGTCCCAGACGACGAGCCCGAGGGCCAGGCCGACGGCTCCCCTCAGGGCACCCCAGCAACAGATGATTGTTTCCTGCTTCGTCGGGACGTACATGTCCAGCTTCGTGAAGCACCAGTTGATTCCTGTAAAAATACAGAAGCGGCCACCCATGGCCGTGAAGTAGATCGCGATGGCGACTAAGAAATCAGACATTTCAATATTGTTCCACATGTCGTTGTAAGTAATAATGACCCCCGTCAGAGTGAAGATGCAAGTGTTGGCAATGTAGCCTAGAAGCTCCCAGAACTCGTGCAAGAAGTGCTCCACCTCCGGAGAGACCTGGGTGTCCCCTCTGTTGCCCATGTAAATTCCGCACGCCACCACCGCCAGCACTCCAGAGAGTCCAAGAAAGTACTCCCCGATGAAGAACGTCAGGTAAGCGGCGCAAAGGGTTAGGGTAACCTCTACGTCGGAGGAGTTGAAAATCGAACCAATCCACGCGGAGAAGACGTAGCCCATAATCACTCCGAATATGGGGCCTCCGATGGCCATCTGTACGAACTTCAGGAGGACTTCGGGGACAGTCGATACCATGTGGCCCACCTTGACAGCCTCAAAGAGGACGGTGAAAACGACCATAGCACTTCCATCGTTCAAGAGGCTCTCAGCCTCAATGAGGGTGTCTAGGAGGCTGCCCGTCCCGACCTGAGTTGTAGTGGTGGAGTTAGTGTGGAGTGGTGGTGGGGCTGGTGGGGGCGAGGTGGGGGGGGAAGGGAGAGGGGGATATCATGGATCTGCTTACCTGCTTGAGCAGTGCTACTACAGCCACTGGATCCGTCGCGCTCAGTAAAGCTCCCAGCAGACCAGCCTCGAACCATTGCCAATTGGGATACAGTAGCGATATCACGCCACCGGTGACGCATGTACTAACTAGGAGCCCCGGAACGGCGTAGGTTATAGCCGCAGAGGCGACTTTGGTAAAGTGAGTCTCATCGACGTTGTAGGCAGATTCGAAAATCAGAGGGGGAAGGAATGTGTAGAGGAGGAGATGGGCGTCCATGTCGGCCATATTTTTACCGGACTCGCCCAGCGGGCCGAGTAAATCAGCCTGCAGGGGGGGGCGGAGGGGGCAGGTAGGTGTTAGTTATGTGAAGGATGAAATGTATGAAAGTGGGGTGGAGGACTTTCTGTAAGTGCAATTCTTTTCTTCCTCAGGTAACGGATCAGGTTCGAAAAAAAACGCACCTTCATTAACCAACCCACTATTGCCCCGATCATCAGCAGAAATGTTGTATAGGGAAACGGAGTGTGATGAACTAATGCTTCACTAGCTGCGCCGGTAGCCAGCACGAGGAAAGGAAATAGTATCACGATCTCAGCGTGTCCGTGCTCGGCGTGAGCGTCTTCGTCAAGGGCGCACGTGCAGTTGTGTGTGGTGACATTGCAATAGGTAAGGGAGTCGTCCGCCGTAGAGGCAGAGGAGGAGGAAGATGCTAAGTTGCGGACTACCTCTGATACGAAGTCGGCCATGGGATTAATAAGGGGGGGGGGGTTTATTTGTGGGGTGGGTGCGCGTATGCGAGGTGGTGCTTGGTGGTGTGTTAGGAGGGACAGGAAGGAGGGGTGATGACTTTGGCAATCAGGTAAACTGCCCTGAAACAGCCCAGGGCATTTGTCTGAATAAGCCTTTGCTCAGCCTTTGCTAAAAAACTTGCGCTTCGAATATTAGATCTTTGACACCGCGTTTGATTATAGAAGGGAGGGGTAACTATTGAGGTTTCGGATAACGTCGGGTCGCGTGAAGGTTAAATTGTTTGAAAAATATGGTGAGAAATGCAGGCACAAGTTTAAAGTGGAGGGGTGGAGAAACGGAGGGGAAGGGGGGAGAGGGTGGGAGAACGGATGGTGTCTTGGCGGTTAAAGTTGCTGCGAGGATCGGGGACAATATTAGACTTTCTTTCTTACACTTAAAGGTTACTTTTTTTAACCCTCTCTCTTCCTATTAAGGCCGAGCTCCACTTGCTAGGTACAATTTTGGGCTGCTCCGATTTCAAGGAGCCTTCGGGCCTGTTCTGCAAGTGGAAGATCGCCACCGGGGAGAGTTACGACTGGCAGACGCTTGGCGGGGAGGTTTCCGGCTGCACGCAGGTGGACGCCCTGGGGGGGGAGGGCACCGATGGAGTCTGGGATCACCCCATAGATTCTCACTTCGTCATCCCTTCGATGATCGGCTGGCCTAGAATGCGGGTAGAGGTTTGGAGCAGGGACAGCGGTGGGAGCAACACGCTGTGCGGATACGGCTTCTGCAACATCCCGACATCTCCTGGCCTTCATGACATAGACATTGCGACTTGGGTGCCTTGCGGAGGTATACATGAGCGTTTGTGCTCCTTTTTTTTGGGGATGAAGCCCCACCTGAAGGACCCCTCCATCGTCGCGCACACGAGGCCTGGAGAGAGCAGGTTCGGCTTGAAGTGCGAGTCGTCCGGTGTAGTGTACTTGCAAATTGAGGTGATAACGAGCAATTTGGAGGTGAGACCAAAGCCAAACACTACGAGGAGCGAAGCGACGATTCCGTTTGTTATACTTCGAATTAGTTCTGTTAGTTGATAATATGTTAATCCTCTTGCAACTCGCTACGCTCATCACAGGCTCAAGGTGTTTGCTGTTAGTTGGTGTGAGGTGGGGAGGGGTGGCGGGTGTTTGAAGAAATTGACTCAATACCCATGTATTTGTACAACATAACGTCTTCTCTTTTTCCTTTTTTTTTTCTATGTCCTTAATCCTTAGTTTTTGTGCACGGCTACGCTGTTGTCGTAACTTCCTCAATCTCAACTCTATTCGATCCGTTCTTTGTCATGATAACCTCGTTGGGGATGTAAAGTCCATCGATGATCGAGTCAACAGGTTCCCCGTCGTACGCTATCGAGTATATCTTGCTGAAAAGAGGGTAAAGCCTCAGCAGATCCTGGCTCTGCAGGAGCTCGTGGACCTGCTTCGTCGTCTTGACGCCGCGGAGGCGCTGGCCGTTTAGGTGGTCTTCTTCGATGGAGTCCCAGGAGAGGGGGGCACCGTTGATCACGGCCTTGGCGAAGATCTCACCGCACTTGCGGTTGCGGCCTCCGACGCATGTAGTTATTAGGTCGGCCATGCCGCAGCTGGTGTTGGGAGAGGGTCACCAGTTAGCATGTAATATTGTCGTTCGTGAGATACGTGCTGTGTTATTTCGTTTTTCTCTCACCTCTCTGAAAATGTGCTCGGCTCCACCCCGTCGAGGAAGTCGTTGCAGAACCTCTCCATCTCCTGGATTCCGATCCTCATGAGCGCAGCCTTGGTGTTGCTTCCCATCCCAAGACCGTCAACGAACCCAGCGCCTATAGCGATAACGTTCTTCAACGCCCCGCAAGCCTCACAGCCCTCAACATCCCTGATACTGTAAACCCTGAAACTCTCAGTGTTGTTAAGGACGATACGGGTCTTCTCGTTGAGGTCGTCGCCTTCTTCGTTGACCCGGAAGCGCGTGGCGAGGGTGGACTCCGAGAAGTCGCCGTTGGCGATCTCGGACGCAATGTTAGCACCCATGAGGACGCCGCAAGGGAACTTGCGGTCGCGGCCGTCGGTTTCCTAAGAAGAGTTCGTAGCAACGGTGGCGTGGCGTAGCAGAGCGGGAGGAGCGAAACGCGAAAGACGTTAGTATTGAAACGTGGGGCAGCGAGGAGCGATGTGACGACGAGGAGTTCTCCCACCTTCTTAAAGCTCAATCCATCCTGTATCTGTTTACTAATAAGTTTAACCCCCAACGTCTCCTCATCAAAATGGACTTCCTTAATCAAACTCACACCCCTCGCTTCAGGGTCCATTACTTTACGGACGGTTGGGAGGAGTGGTTTGAGGAATTGGAATGGCATTACGAAAATTAGGAGGGTCGCGTCGAGGCAGGCGGTGAGGAGATCAGGGCAGGAGACGAGGTTGTCGGGGAGCTGGGAGGGTTTAGAGGGATTAGTGAGGGGACAGGGAATAAGAGTTATGATGGTGGGGAATTGGCGGTTCTCAACTTCACCCAAAAAATCTCTAACTAAGAACCCTAAGAACTCTCACCTTGACTCCCGGGAGGTACTTTGGATTCTCGTGTTTTTTATTAATAATCCTGCTCAGCTTCTCCGTCTCAGGGAAGCTCACGACGCCGTCTCCGACGGTTATCTCCTCCTCGAAGGTGTACATACGAACCTCTGAGTCGCAGAAGTCGAAGCGGGCGGCGTTGCGGGCGACGGATAAGGCTGCGGCCGAGCCGAAGGAACCGGAACCTATTATCGCGACTTTTTCAGGGGTTGAGAAGGTAGGAGGTACGTAGGCGAAGCAGCGAAGCTGAGAGCGAAGCTGGCCGCGGAAGACAGTGCTACGGACGGCTGCGATCATTTGTAGACTGTTTGATCAAGGTCGGATTGTACAGGTGGCGGGACAAGTTAATTATGAGGCCTGTAGGTCGACCTTGATAATGAAAGTTGGGAAAGTCTGAGGCTTGATTGATTAGGATTAGGGTTACGGCGAGTGTGTATCCGTGGCAGTTCGTTATTTTGAGGAACCAAAAATGCAGTGTTTCTGGAAACCCATTTCTGGTAAAATCACCCCCCACACGCAACGCGCACACTTAGCACACACATGCGTTCACAGTGTCACTATTTCCTCTTCATTACAATGTTTACGTTCACCCTTTTAACGACATTTACGCCATCTACATCATTAAACATCTCCAAACTCATGCCCTTTAGACCAGGCTTTAGACGTCTCTTCAGGTCCCCAAGCACCACTACCAAGAGTATCAATAATAACAATAATAATAATAATAATAAGGGTATCACCTCCGCCCCCTCACGCTCAAAAACTACCAAAGCCGCGAAAGCCCGTCGTGTCGCTGCAAAGATCCCTCCCCTGCCTCCCCCTCTCCCCTCCGCCTTCCCTCCAGAATCCTTCCTCCCCAAACCCTTCTTCACACAAGAAGTCCTCCACTCCTCCTCCAAGCCCGGCTCAAAAGCACGCGTAACACGCATAACAACCCCCCATGGTTCTTTCCTAACCCCTTCCTTCGTCGCCGTAGCCACCAACGGCGCTCTCAAAGGTACGACGCGACGCGAGAGATCTGTGACAGAGATCTGTGAAGGGAGGGATTGTCACTGAAAACAAACCGGGACCGCCACATGCCAAATAAGGACGCTGTCAAGCCGTTAAACCTTCCAGGACGAACCTTTCACTCTGAAAACTAACACCCTGATTCCCTAACACAAAACACAACAACACTCACGTGTCACCGTTCAGCCCTCACGATCCCCTCTGCACGAAAATCGAAACAGGATCTGATATTCTGTAACTCATACCATTTACTGTTGCAGCCGGGACCGGAGGTTATTAAAGAGGCGGGGGGGATACATAAATTTATGGGTATGAGAGAGGATGATGGTACGATGAAACCTATTATTACTGATAGTGGAGGTTTTCAAGTTTTTAGGTGAGATTCGACGTTCTTCTTACCTGCTTGTAGAGCTGCTCTCATTACGTACAATTTCCTCGTCGCTTAATTAGTAAGTTAACACGTATACTTTTCCATCGTTCGTAAGCCTCAAGTACGGCACAGTATACGAAGATTTAAAAACCGATAACCGATCAGGATCCTTCAACTCCGACCTCGACCCTAAAATATCTCAAAAAGGAACCCAAAAAGGTACCCAAAAAGGGGAACTGAAACGAGCCGCGCAAAAAAAAATACCAACCAGAAGAACCAACCCCGTAAAAGTAACCGAAGAAGGCGTAATATTCACCTCCTACCGTGACGGTGCGAAAGTCCTCCTCACCCCTGAGTCTACAATCCTCGCACAGAAAGATTACGGGAGTGATATTATTATACCTTTAGATGAATTACCGAGTTATGATACTAGTCTTGAAGATTTAAGGAAGAGTGTCGATTTAACGCATAGATGGGAAGGGAGGAGGTGAGAGAATGTTTTGAACGTTGGGGGGTGGAGGGGGGGAGTGTTTTAATAACGTTAAAAATCGTTATTAACGCATACATTGTGTAAACGCGATATTTTTCAGTTTAATCGAGCATTATAAGAACGTTAAAAATCAAGCCATATACGGCGTAGTACACGGCGGCGTATCGAAGGAAATCCGATCCCAAAGCCTTGAGTATTTGAGCGGCCTGCCGTTTGATGGGTTCGCTGTTGGAGGGAGTTTGGGGGGGAATAGGGAGGAAATGAAGGAAATGCTTGAGTATGTTATGGGGGAGTATAGGGTTATCGAGGAGACGAAATTCGGTCGTAGGTGAGGCTAAAATAAAACGATATTCTTCAGAACGATACGACGTCTCTTCACGTCTCTCGAGTTTCTCTTCTCGGCATCACGTTCCTAACATCACAGATAAAATCGTGCCCTCCATTGTAATTATTCCAGCAAACCCGTCCACCTCCTCGGCATAGCCGACGAATCTTCAATCCTCCAAACGGTCTCCCTCGGTATCGACACATACGACTCTTGCTTTCCCACCCGCCTCGCGAGGCACGGGACTCTCCTAACCCGTTCCGGTAAACTCCATATAAAATCATCGAAGCATTCGAAGTCATACGGTATTCCTATTGATGAAGAGTGTGAATGCGAGACTTGTAAGAGGTATGATAGAGCGTATTTAAACCACTTACTTAAAGCGAAGGAACCGGTGTTTTACGAGTTAGCTACGCAACATAATTTGAGGTATATGAATGATCTTATGGAGGGGATAAGGGAGAAGATAATGAACGATGAAATTTAACAACAATCAACGGTTGTAATTATTACCTCTCCAAATAAAAAGAAAGTAAGAAGCGGTCGAAGCATTTGTTTTATTCTTTTGTCGTAGCTATTGAATCCTCCCCCTTTCCCCCTCTTTCTTTCTCTGTTTCCTCCTTCAATAAATTTGATTAACATTAAT
Source organism: Triparma verrucosa (assembly GCA_030267905.1). Taxonomy (NCBI): domain Eukaryota; class Bolidophyceae; order Parmales; family Triparmaceae; genus Triparma; species Triparma verrucosa. Next base: position 27,411 of record BRXX01000009.1, on the reverse strand, counting down.
CCTGCCTCCCCTTAAGTTCCCTCGTCCTAACCCCCTCCTTCGTAATAATATGAACGACACCACCCCAACCACTCAAAGCATCCCTATCAACACTAGCCAGTAGACACTGGCTTAGAGTCTCGAATAACTCGTCTGGGTTCTGTGAAGGCTTGTATAAACTCTCGCAGGTACCGAAAAGGTTGGCTGTGCAGGTTCCTGAGACTACGAAGTCGTCGGTGAAGACGGGGGCGCCGATTAGGTCCATGCCGGAGAGGAAGGGGACGCCGTCTTGGAGGCCGCAGACGATAGGTTCGATGAAGTACGGGCCGAAGCGCTTTTCGTAGAGGAGGGTGGAGAGCATGGCGGAGAAGACTTTGGGTTTCATGGTGCGCTCTTCTTTTAGTTCGTAGAGGTTTTTGCGGAACTGGGAAGGGGGCG
>BRXX01000009.1:0-18355 GCA_030267905.1 Triparma verrucosa | reverse complement strand
GGCTCTCGAACCTCCCCCCCCCCCTCCTCCCCTCCTTCCTCTCCCACCTCCAAACCCACTTACTCCCCAAAAACATCCACCTAAAAATCTTCCACCCCCACCACATCCGCTACATCTCCCACCACTCCTCCAAATACGATCTCTGGCATTCTCCCTCCACCTCCCCCTCCTCCCTCAATCTTTTAACAACCGACGGAATTTACGTTGAACCTAATCAAGCTCCTTATGGTGTTTACTCCATTCCTTTGAAATGTTTTAAATTGAAAGACGGTAGAATACCGATTAATAATGAAGGTGAATGTTTGGAAATACCGAGGACTTATATACTTAATTCAGGTGGATACGATGTTCTCTCTCCTTCGAGTTATATATTTGAGGAGGATTGTGACGGGTTTTTTATAGGGAAAGGCGGGAAGGTTTATGATGTTATTTACGGTGGAAGACGTGGAGAATGGTATTGGTGTTATGTTGATAAAGGTTTTGTTGTTGGGTTGGGGGGTTATGGTGTGGAGAGGAGGGTTGAGGTTGAGAGCGTGGAGGAATTTAAGGGATTTTTGAGGAGGAAAGGGTTTAAGGTTAGGTTTAGAAACGGGAGAGGGAAGGGGATTGTTAAGGATTATGTTAGGCTTAGTGAGGGGATTGTTTGGGAGGGAGAGAGGAAGGCTATTGAAGAGGAGGGGATTTTTTTGACGGAGGAGGAGATTAATAGGAAGAGATGCGCGAGGGATAGGGTTGTTAGTAAGTTCAATTATGAGACGGCGAAGGGGAAGGTTGAATACGGGAAGGGGATAAAAGAGTTCGTGGAGGATAAGTTTTTGTGAGAGAGAATGTTCTTTTTCTTTTTGTTGAGAATGAGAATGTTACAGTTATTTTATGTTGTGCTCGCTATTTTGTTCGACAACCCGCGAGTCGAGCTAAAATTAGATGTGAATAAATTTTAATGACTAACGAAGAAAAATAGAATTTGGATGATATTTTTTAATTTTTTTTGGTCCTTCCATTTTGTTAATTCCATTTTGTTAATCCAGTGGATTTGAACCAGCGGAAAGGAAAACAAAGTCCCAACCAGGTTTTCATCACACAGAATATTAGCGTCTTCCCCTCCCCCCTCCATGCTCTTCTATTTCCTAACCGCGCACTACAACCATGGACCTCCTCCCGCCCGCTTCTTTGCAACTTACAGCTTCCAACCTCCACGACCTCATTGACCGTTTCCTCCTCACAAGCAAGAGCATTGATGAGAGCAACGTAGGGGCCTTCGTCACCTACTTATTCCAAGAGGGTAATCTTACTGCCCTCGAGGAGGGTAGGGGCGCCAACCCCGCAAAAGCACCACTAGAAATCATAAAAAACAATGGAAAGGTCATGGACGATGCTGAGCAGACATCCTCCGTTGTAGAAACCCTCGCATTTCCTTCTCAAAAGCCTTTCTTCAAACGTACGAAAGTCGTTCCCGTTCAGGCACAGCAGTCGTCGACCGCCCTAGCGATCCTCAACTCGCCAGAAGCCACTTCCTTCTTCAAGAATTACAACCAGGACCTAGAATTTGAGAACGAGAAGGTGGTTCAGATGACCAAAGTTTTACAAACGCATAGCCCCGAAGAAGACATGATGATCACTTCGGCCTTCGGACTTATCGAAGGGATGAAGATGAAGGGAGCGATACCCTTCAAGGAGTTTAAGACTACCTTCTCAAGCATCAAGCACCTCAGAGGTTTCTACAACCTCAAGTCCGGCGATATTTATCAGGAGGCGAACTTCAGCATCCGAGGGAACCATACTGATGTGGCAGCGAGGTTCACTAATTACTGGGAACGCTGTACGAATCCAGCGTTTGGGGCAAGTAACGAAACTAACCTCGAGAATGAATCCTACGTAGAGGTACCGAACGGTCACAGCTCGATCTACCGCCAACCGTTTAATTTTCCGTCTCCCCTCACAGACCGCGAGGGGATATGCAACATAGTTTGGAAGAGAATCAACGAGAAATCGATCATGGTCTCGTACCACCCTTTGACCCATCACCCTAAGGTCGAGGACAAGGACGGAAAGTCAGTGATACGAGGAAGCGTTCACAACGTTTCCTACTTGACTCAGCTTGATGACGGAACCACAAATGTTGACGTAGGATTGCACATAAATTTTGGAGGACATCTCCCAGAGGCGATCGTCCACAGCTTCATAATCCCTTCTGCTGACCGGATAATGTCTAAGCACACCGCGTACTTCGCGAATTCACTTACGCTTGACGATCTGACAAAAGCCGATGGCAAGCTCTTAGGCGAGATTCTCGTCAACCAAATAAAGAAAGCGCGGACACGTGGCGGCTGGAAGAAGCGCGCAGACCTAGGCAAGATCGGCGTCGACGAGTTCCTCTACATCTCCGTAGCAATGCGCGAGCTTTTATCCCGTCACCCCTGGATCAGGGCTTTGCTGCGTGAAATCAGCCTTAATCAGATCAAGGCCGCTCCGACAGTACACACAGCACTCAGTGACATGAAAGACCAAGACGCCATCAACTTGGCCAAAGGCCTGTCGACCATTGTTCTCTCGAACACGGAAGCCTCAGCAGCAGTGGATCACTGGATCGCCCAGAACGTCGCGCTGGAAGAATTCGAGAAGGAGTATCAGTGGATGCGCTCATTCTTCGTCGAGATCGCCCAATATAACTTAATCACAAGTAATCTTGGCCTCAGGTTGCGAGTATTCGGAGGTGCTTTGCTATCGACTATCGATCTTATCACCGACATCTACATGACTGTTCGTTTCTTCAACACCGAGGGCCAGGAGGGGTACGGGATGACAAACGCAGTCTTGATCGGCCTGACAATGCTTTTACAAATCTTCGTCGCGTATGTCCAAAACGGAAGGAAACTGTCAAGTTTTTTCAAAGACGCATTTTTCATTCTAACAGGTTTCAAGCCTGCCCTTGACGCATACCGGGTAGGGTCGGGCGCGGAGAAGTAGGACCACCATCACTTCACGCCACTGGAAGAGATGTCTTATTGTAAAACTGCTGAATTGGTGTTCGAAGCAGTGCCGGCGTCAATCTTACAGATACACGCCCTCATAATCGCCAAGGAGCAAAAGTTGGACGCTCTGATTTCCATCATGATTTCCGCAGCAACGATCGGATTCACCTCCGCCATGCTCTCCTACGACTGGGACACGAGTCCCACACAGCGAGCTAAGAACCCTGGCTTCTACGGCTACATTCCGGACAAGGCTTTGCCTCGAGCGGTCTGCTTCCTCTCCACGATGTCGTTTTCCTTTTCACACGTGCTGCTGCAGACGCTGTCGTGCGCCCTGCTTTTTGCGACGAATCCAAGGTGGTTAGTTTACTACCTCGCAGGGGACATTGTCCTATTCCTTCTTTACAAGGTCATTCGGCGGGATTTCTATTATTTCCTAAATATTTCGGGCATCTTAAGGTTACTTCAATCGTTCTTTATTCGTGTAGGCTTGAAGATCATGGTGAATTTCACATTGCTGATCCAAGCAAGATCTCCGGTTGAGGCTGGTGGTTTCCCGTTCCTTGTCTCTGCTCTGCTTTCGGTTGCCGCAAGCTTCGTTTCGGTCCAACTTTATTCAAACCACTACAAGGGAGACGACAAGATCAAAGACGAAAGGCTGCAAGTCATCCTCTCAACGTTGTACGGAGTTTGGCTCATATCATTGGTCACGTTTGTCGCAGTCATCAAACGGGAGTATCTCCACACTTTCTATTCATTCGACACGTTCTCAGAAAGCTGTAGAAAGCGAGTTAAGAGCGCACGCGAAGACGATGATGAATTAAAGCAAGGCTTCTTGACATGTCACCCTGACACGTTTTCTGGTTGGGGCGAAGAGCTACTAAAGCCTTGGACATTAAAGAACTGGGCAAGGTGGGAGGAAGAAAAACCAGCTTGGTTCACAGATTCATGGATCGAAAGTGTCCCGAACGAATACATTCCCTACGAGTGGCGCGTCAAGTACAAGAAGACGAAGGGCCGCGTCGACCCACAGATGCGAAGGAGGTCGAGCGTGCAGCAAGTGAAAATGCTGATGGGCGAAGTAGAGGAGAAGTAGAAGCAAGAAGAACATTAGAATTGTCGTAAATTAAAGAAACAAACGAATGGCGTTTTTAGAGATCGGAATCATCGACGTCGGCCAGGTCGATGTCTGGAATGTCGGAGTCGTCGTCTGATTCTTCGTCTTGCCTTTCTTCTTTTTCGCGCGACGTTCCGGCCGTTCCGACGCGAGGCACCTCGATATCATCTCCGCGTTCGACCTTTTCCGTCGTTTCGTTACCCTTCTCTTCGACCTTCTCCTCTTCCTTCTCTTCTTCTGCTTCCTTCTCCTCTCTCCTCCTCCTTTGGCCCTCCCTCATCTCCCTCTCCTCCTCCCTCCTCCTCTTCTTCCCCTCCAGCTCCGAGTATTCTTCAAGCTCCTCCCTCTCTCTTTCCCTCTCACTGCTCGTCCCCCCTTTAACCTCTAAACACCACACGATCTTCTTCTCAACTCTCCTGATATTACGTGAAGCGCCGATCTTCTTAGACCACAATACTGACCAACACGTCCCTGAGAGAAATTTTGAGACGACGGGAACACACCGATCACCGACGTACTGAACACCCGATAATATGCGAACGGATTGTTATTACATGTTAGTCGTTGTAAATAAGGTTGGCGGTTTTGTTATTGTGTGTTTTGTGTGTTGTTTTGTTTCTCACCTCGTCGTGAAAAAGAATTTCTGCTATTTTATTTAATTCGTTAGTTCTAATATATTTTCCTTCTACCATTTTAAGTACTTTATTAAGAACGTTGTAATTAGGTTTAAGTGAATTAACGTATGTAGAGAATGTTGAGTAACTATATTTAAGTAGTAGAGGTATTAGAATATGTGAATGAGTTGATTTAAATACTTCAATTAATTCAAGAATATTCTTTCGGATGTTATAGTTTTTACGGGATTCTAGCACGCATAGAATCGACTTTAATATATAAGGATCGTTAATATCAAGTGACTCAGCATAAAGCTGTATTAAAAAATCGTAAGATTTCAAAGGAACTAACCGAGCGTGAACTTTTAAAAGGTTAAGCGTCGTTTCGGTAGGTGGTAGAGAGGTTAAGTAATTCAAGAATAAGGCAGGTTTAGGTTGGGCAGGTAGTCGAGGTAAAAGGGAGGATAAATAGACGCTAGATATCGGACTGGGTGAAGGAAAATTAAACGGATGAGGGTAAGGTTTTGAAGGGGAGAGGAGGTTGTAGTATGTTAACAATTTTAGGTGAAGTTTTGGAGGGGGGGAAGAAGGGGAGTAAGGTTTTTCGAGGTGGGAGAGGAAGAGGAGGATGGGAGGGAGGTGGGAGGGGGAGAGGGAGGTGTTTTGGAGGTGGAGGAGGAGGGTACGGAGATGGGAGGTTACGGTTGGATTGTCTAGGGAGAAAGAGGGCAAATGAGCATTTAAATGTTTTAATAATAACGGTATGCCGATGGTAGGCAATTCGTTCATCATGGACATGCTGCGAGGAGCGAGCGAGCGAGCGAGGGGAGGACGAGTTAGATTTTGTGTCGTAATCTACTGAACGGGCTGCGTCGAGACGTCGAGACCCTGTCGCCAACCACACCCACTTCGAAGGGCGGCAGTACTGTCAGCTTAGACGCACACGAGACGCACACGAGACGCACACGAGACGCACACGAGACGCACACGAGACGCACACGAGACGCACACGAGACGCACACGAGACGCACACGAGATGCACACGAGATGCACACGAGATGCACAAGGCCTGGTTGGATCCCCTAACCCTAACGTCACCAACGCGTGCATTGCTGACTTATATTGTCAGTGGGAGGTTTTGATATGTTCACTATTGTTACGTCTTTTTTGCGACCGCGGGCAGAGAAACGTCATTGGTTGTACTGCTGCAGGTCGTCTATTACGCCCGCCGGTTCGCATTTACGACAGTTAGTCCCTCCATCACATTGTCGAATAAATTGTTGGCTCATGGGGTCGGGCCCCCCTTCAATTGCTTCGTCGCTTCGCTCGTTGATTTGCTCTTCGATTCACTCATCGCAGCCTAGCTATTCTTGTCGCGTAACCCGTCTCCAACCCTCAATCCTCCCACGCCTCCCTCCCTACTCTCTCACCTCTTGTCTGGCCCTCTTTAAGGCCCCTCTCTTTAAGTTCAGAAGAAAAGGAGGACTGGTCGATACGATGAATCAGTGAATTTTACACTATTCACCGCTACAAATTATACTACCAATTATTATAACTGTAAAATCTATGATTAATACTTTATACAAATATCAGAATATGATAATTGAAGTATCGTAATGCCGTTAAAACTGCTTAAAACAACTCTACACTTTTTTCAGTCATTCCTCTGGAATGTTACTTCTAGATAAATGGACCAATTTCTCGCCTCTCCGCAACCTTCCTCACCTAAAACAATCTTCACAGGTTTATTCATTACACCTCATTATACCTCATTATACAATAAATAATAAGAACCTACCGTAAAATACAAAATCAATACAAATAATCCTCTCGACACCCCAAATCCCTCCCTCCAAACTCTCTTCTCCCCCCCTCCTCCTCCCATGTCCTCCCCCAAAATCCTCCCCTACACCTCCTCCTCCCTCCCCCCCCTCCTCCCCTTAATCCATCTCCTCTCCCCCCCCCCCACCTTCCCTTCCACCTTAACCCCCCAAAACACCTCCATCCTAACCCTAAAATCCCTCCCCATCGGTCTAATCTCCTGGTCCTCCTCCTACCTAAAAATGCTAATAATCGAACCCGCGTTACGTTCTCGCGGTTACGGTGGGTTCCTTTTGTCTTCGCTCCCTGTTGAAGTTAGGAGGTTGCATTGTAAGCCGGGGGTGGTTGGGTTTTATGTTAGGTTTGGGTGGAGGGTTGTTGGGGTTGTGGAGGGGTTTTATGGGAGGGGGGGGGAGGGGGTTGAGATGAGGAGGGGGGGGGAGGGGGGGGAGGAGGAGAAGGAGGAGGAGGATGAGAAGCAAGAGGAGGAGAAGCAAGAGGAGGAGAAGCAAGAGGAGGAGAAGCAAGAGGAGGACAAGCAAGAGGAGGACAAGCAAGAGGAGGACAAGCAAGAGGAGGAGAGTATAGAAAAAGAGGACGGGGAGGAGAGGAAAAATAAGAGAATGAAAATGAATTGAAATATTATTATGAACATGAGTGATTTCCTTTTTTTTGGTGTCACATAAATTGTTATTTCGTTTGTTAAACTTTTTCATTGTGGGGCGGGTTTATTTTCGAGATCATGTGGGGAGCTTTGTTTGCAGATTTAGAGCGGGTTGATGGTGTTGCCACTTGATTCGAAGCTGAAGGCGTCAGAGTTGGGGCTGGTTACGGAGTCGGAGTTGTGGGAGCGGGTTGTGGGTCGGCAGATGGCGGGTTTTAGGACGTACTCGTAAAGGACAACGAGGGAGAGGATGCCGAAGTTCACGACCATGACGAGTATCAACCCTTCTAGGAAATAGCCGAGATCTGTGCCTTCCTCGTTTGTGAGAGCGTACAAGACCAGCGCCAAGATTGAGAAAGTAGAAAAGAGGATGAACTGCAGCCCTTCGATCCTGCCCATGTTGAGGTTCATCACGTCGCTCCAAGTCAGAATTCTATGGCTGGGCAGCAGGGGAGGGATGGCGTAGGTCAAACCCCAACTTACGCCTAAGAAAACTGATACCCAATAGGCGGGATATGAAGGATTTCCACAGCGCTCGATAAAACCCCCGTACTTGTCAATTTTGGCGTCAGGGGTAGAGTTCATGATGCAGCGGAGTGACCCGGCGCTGATGTAGAGCATCGGAATGAGGACGCCAGTAATGGACTTGAATAGCGCCGTGATTGCCGCTCCGAGCTTGCTATCAGAAAGATTCGAGTAGAGTTTAACTCCGCCAAGGTAGCATGGTGGAGACACCAACGCCCAAACACATGCCCAGGTCAAACGAGTAGGCGACCCTAAGGCATATGCTAGAATGGCCCAATAAGTTGCTGGCGACAACGAACAGAGTCCAATAAACAGCTTCTCTTTCCTGCTCCCGAAGTTCCTTGGATCTCCAAGGGCGGCCGCAAGTGAGCAAACCCAACCAAATATCTGAAACATCCCAGACGCAGCTACAAACCTCATATCTCCGTTTTTAAGCGAAGCTAAAGCAAACATATGCGGCACCAGCGCCCCCACAACAAACACTATCCTCCACCTCCTCACAAACTTCCCTGTCTGAACAGCTTCAGGCGGTCTCGCTACAGTTATTGAGCTGAGCGAGGATGTAAAAGTCTCTTGAAGCCCCTCCAGCAGCTCGATCCTCTCTCCCTGCGCCCCGATGGTCTGCCCTTGCGTCTCGATTGTCTGCCTCTGCTCCTCGATGTTAACCCCCAAATCCCCGATGCTCTGCCCCTGCTCCTGGATCGTCAGCCCCTGCTCCTCGATCTTCTCTCCCTGCCGCTCGACCTTCGCCTCAAGAGCCCTCTTCGATTCAGCCGCGTCAGCCTTGATCTGCTCAATCTCCTGCTTGAGCTCCTTCTTCGATTCAGCTGCTTCGGCTTTGACCTGCTCCAGGGACCTTGACAGACCCTCAACGAGTTTCTTTAGAGAGATTATCTCATCGCTGGCGGTAGACATGTCTAGTATATAGTGTGTGTGCGTATAGTTTATGGTTGTATGTCTCAATATTGGAGAAAAAAACCTTTTAAAGAAATAAATCAGAAACCTGCAGAAAAGATCCTCCATCCTCCATCACAACACCTTAATCCCCGCTGTAGAATATTAGACGGCGCTATGCCTCCCCCGCCCCCTCCTCCACCTCGTAGAAAAAACCCTCCTCAGACTACTCCACCTCCTACTACTACTCCTCCTCCAGTTCCCATCCGCACTGCCGCGGCTGTTCCCCCTCCATTTCCATCTAAGAACGTGGGCTTCAAGCCCCCCCCCCCTCCTCCAAAACGCAATGGACCTCCTCCTCCCCCCGTCCCCGCGAACCGCCGTCGTGGAAAATCTCGCATCTCTAGGATTTCCGCCTCGGGGAAGAGATCCTCAGCCCACTCGCGTAAGATCCGAGGCAGGAGAGTCGGAAAATGCCGCTGGATGAAGCGCAACTGGATCCTCCTGACTCTTGCCGGCTTAGCCTTGGCGGGCTTCATCCTCGCGGGTCTACTTTACTTCGAACCTTGTCCGCTCATTGAGCAGAAGACGAAGGTGACGACTCTCTCCCCCGTCGATGTAGTCTTCCTCCTCGACGCTAGCGGTAGTATGTCTGGTTCTCCTTGGCTGAAGCAGGCCGAGGCCGCGAGCTTGATGCTTACAACGTTGATGACGAGCTCGAATCACACGACGAATGGTACGTTTCAGGCTAGCGTCGTTCAGTGGAGTGGTGATAGTAGATACGACCCTGGCACTTCCCCCATCTTCATAGATCAGAGTTTGAGCAACAACGTGACCGAGATTACGAAGGCGTTGGATGCTCCCCTCCCTCAGACGCTTTCCTCTTGGACGTTCTTCTCCCCCGCTCTAGTGGAATGCCAGAAACAGCTCAACGCTAGCAAGCAGCCAGATTCTTACAAGCTTTGCATTCTCATGACTGACGGTATTAACAACGACAACGTTGACTACATTTACCCTTCCGATGCTGTGAGCGGGGTGGGGCGCTGGTGCGTTGATCAGAACATTACTTCTAAGAGCGTGGATGAGCTGGATCTGTGCGTGAAGCCGAGCGATGACGTGAATGCGAGGCCTGGAGCGCCTCCTGCAAACAGCTGCACTAGCTGCGTCGAAAGTCAAGACAGGTGAGAGGCGTTTGATGTCGTTCACCAAACGACCACAGCATAATATCACCTGAGCTGCTCCGCAAAGCAAAGCTAACTCTACGCAAAATACACGCTCGTCGCAGCCACTGCGCTTCTAACCCCTGGGACGACACGTGCATGAGCGGCTGCCTCGCCGCTGCCTGCGCGCCCAGTTGCAAGGGCGTTTGCACCACCGCCAATATAGCGGATAAACTGCACGGAGCGATGGACATCAAGATGGCCGGCGTGCTGGTCTCGGGAGGGATCGCGGCGTCAAAATTAGAGGCCGCCACCAACACGGTCAAACAGGTGTCGTCCTGCAAGAACGAGACGGAGCTAGCAATGGGAAAGTGCCCCTTTTTCGTGGAGGCGGATGACTTCGACGAGCTCACCGCCAAGGCCACGACGATAGCGGACGCCCTCGCGTCAGAAATTTTGGCCGAAACGAGCGAGAAATCGGCGTTCGTCTGCCTGGGCAGCCCTGAATTCCTGTCGCTCCTCGTTCTCGCTTTCCCCCTCCTCTTTTACCTCCTATACAAGCCGTCGTCGTTCGCCGTCAGGAAGGCGGCGCACAACATGAAGGCGCCGCCTCCGCTGCCGCCTCGTATGACCGTCGCCATGGAGAAGGCGGAGGAGGAGGTCATCGAGCCCGAGATCGTCGTGATGGAGGAGGAGGACGAAATCGAGGTGGAGTCGCCCCCCCCAGGAAGCCCGCCCAAGGTTGCGGTAAAACGCTACAAGTGGGACATTCAGTCCAACGACAAATACCTGTGGGCGAACGAGAAAGGCTTGGGCCATATGCCTGTGGACTACTCTACGAAGACGCTAGGGAACTCCCTGCCGCCCTCGGCCCCCAAGGACCAGGACTTGACCAAGGGCAAGAAGGTGCTGCGGGAGGCCCTCCATTGGGAGACTGCGGACAAGTACGAGCAGCAGCAGCTGGAGGAGGTGATAAGGTACGAGGAGGAGGAAGAAGAACTCGAAGTCAGGCTCTCGAACATTTACAACGGCGACGACGTGGCCGAAGCCATCGCCGACGCTGTTATTGACAACGTAGTCGATCCCATCGGAAAGTACCTCTGCTGCGGTTACTGCTGTGGAGGATTCTGTGGCCTGTGCGGTTGCCTAGACAGGACTTTCTGCTGCTGCTGCGGCGAGGACGAGGAAGACGATGACTTCTCCAGGGCGAGTGGCAGCACAAGGGGGACTAACAGCGCCTTGGAGGGAGGAGGAGGAGGAGGGCACGTCGCAATGAAGGCAATAGTTTAGTAGTAGTATTTTAGTATTTTTAGTATTTTTGTTTAGGTAACAAGAGCCTCAAATAATTAATCTATAACACATAACACACTTCCTCAAACGTGACTTGACTCTTCCCCCCTAGGGCTCCCAGAGTACGGCGTCCTTGGCGAGGCTCGCGTGCTTCGACATGAAGGGATCGCCGCCGTCTACGATTTGGTGGATCACGGGGAGGCAATCGCCGCTCTCCTTCATCTCCTTCCTGGCCGTGGGGTGGACGGCGGCGCAGGCGATCGTCTTGAGGGCGTTGATCTTGACGAGGTCCTCCTTGTCCTTGAGTAATTTCACCAGCTTTCCAACCCCCTCGGCCGAGACGAAGCTCTTCTTTCCAGCGTCTGTCTGCATGATGCTCATGAGGGCGCTGGCTGCCGAGGCCCTGACCTTCCAAAAGTGGTCCCCGAGGAGCTCGCTGAGCTTCTCCACGGCCTGGTTTTGAATTGCGGTGACCTTCGCCGAGTCCGCGAAGCAAAGGAAGCCGAGCGTGGCGGCCGCGTGGTGCTTCACTAGGCTGTCCTTGTGGCCGAGGTTCTCGATGCAGACCTCGACGGCGTTGCTCTCCAGGGCGGCCTTCAAGCCGCTCTCGTTCTTGCAGGCATTGTAAAGGAGGTTGAGGGGCATGTGTCTGACGTCGGCGGTCTCCCTCCCGGCCTTCTCCACGAGGACGGGGGCGTAGCCGGCCTCGACCAGCTGATTCACCCCGTCCCTCACTGCGGAGTAGTTAAGCAGGGCATCGTAAATGTTGCTGCGCACGGCAGGGGACTCGTCGGAGAGGGCGGTGAGGACCGCGAACGCCGACTTGTTCTCTGTCATGGAGGCGCGGCCGTTGGAGTCGACGGCAAGCGCGCACAGGGCCTTGCTGGCGGCCTCCCTTGTGTCCGCGTCCTCGGGCTTGGTGGCAAGCTCTGTCAGTATGGGGCAGACTCCGGCGCGGACAGTCTCGCCAGCGCTGAAGGGGTTTCGGAGCTCCTCGCAAAGGACCCGGAGGGCGTTGAGGCGGAGTTTCTGAGGGCGAAGGGGGTTAGAAGTGTTGTGTGTTGGACTTCAGGTTTCGTGCTTGCCCTGCCCTTACCTGATTCTCCTCCTGCTTAATCTGCGACACAAGCTTGGGCGCTTTCAACGCACCGAAGGCCTCCGTGACTTTGTCCTCTTGCACGAGCACGGGCATGCCCTTCGATTCGTGGCTGGCAGGCGGAGCGCTCATTGTGTATGGATGTTAGGCTGGAGGAGGCGGTTAGAGAGGGGAGGATGAATATTGTGGCAATACGGGGTAAGGGCGCGGGGGAGTTAGTGTTAGGGCGAATAAATCATCTATTTAAGGGTGGTCACACTCGATTAACGTACAAAAATGTGATGTGAAATTAGGGTCAGTTTTTGCTGGGAATTTTGAGGGTGGAGTGGAGGGTGTCCAAACGAAGAGCTTGTTCCTATGTCACCCTCGAGAGGGGGACGAGTCAAAGAAGAAGTTAGCAATGAATGTATAATATCATATATCACTACAAAAAAACTACTGCTTTATTTTTTTATTTTTGTAAACTTTTTCTTCGTGTTCCTTTTCTCTTCCTCCCGCCTCACTCCTCCCCACTACACACTTATTATTTCTAACATTCCTTTCTCCTCCTCCTCCTTGTTGCTGTTGTTGTTGTTGCTTTTTCATTTTTTTGTCTGTCTTATGGGATTGGCTACTAATCCTAATTCTTGTGTCCGATCGCCATCTGCAGCCTTATCGGGTCCGCCAACCCCCACACATCTAGCAGCACTCCGACCTTCTTGGCATTGCTCGGGTACATGTGCTGGAAGTTGGGCTTGCCGAGCGCCATGACGCTGAGAAGTCCGAGGAGCTGGATGAAGCCGCCGAAGTCGAGGCCGTCGGCCTTGGCTGCGCCGCCGCCCATCATTCGGCTCACGACTGTGTAGGCGCTCCTGACCTCCTTCTTCGTGAGGAAGCTAGGGACAATGTCGTAGTCGAGGCAGAGCTGCAGCCCCCCCTTGTGCTGACCGGCACTCGCGCCTAGGGCGAGAGTCTTGACAGCCCGGCCGCTGGACTTTCCAGAGTCGCCAGAGTAGTAATCGAAGACGAGCATGAGGTGGGAGGAGTGAGACTCAAAGAGGGGCAGGACCTGAGGGTCGCTCATGAGGCCGAGGGCCGAGTTCCAGACGATCTTCTCCTCTCCGTTGAGGTCGCTGGGGGGGGCGTTCGCCCCTCCGGCGCCGGTGTCGACGGTGAGGTTGGCCTTCGGGGGGCTCTTGGCCATGGGAGACAGACTCTTGCTGCTCAGCATCGTCTTCCTCTTCTGGGTTGCGTGGGCCTTGGCCCTGGCGGCGGCGAGCTTGCCCTTGGTGGAGTGGTTCTGCGCCCCGGTTCCATGCCCCGAGAGAATGGGGGGGCTGCTCTGCTCAGCTGGGGGCATCGGCGAAGAGGGGTTGTTGGAGTTGTAGGACGCTCCCATGACGGTGGACATCAATCCGCCGTCCTTGTGCCTGCTAGCGGGGCTCTTGAAGGGGCTCGGCTGCCCCCCGGTTTGCACCGGCAGCTTGTTGGTGGGGGAGGACATGGGGGAGGAGAGGGCGGTGCGGCCCTTGTTTGGAGAAATGGGAGGGACGGGAAGGGCGCTCTTACCCTCGTCGACGACCTCCCAGTTTCCGTCGGGCGGCTCTAGGTTGGGCTTGAACGGGGACCCGGGCAGGTGCTTGCCCCCGATCTGAACGTTGATGGTCACGGCGTCGGGCACCTGCGCAATGGTGTCCGCCGTGGCAGTGACCTCAAAGGCGCAGCTGTAAGTTCCGTCGCTATTGTCCTGCAGTCCCTTGAGGATGGACGGGCCGGCAACAGAGACCTGCGTGAGGGGGAGGGGGTTAGGCTGGAGGATTGCAAGGTAGGGGTGAGTGCGGGAAAAGGGGACTCACCTCGAAGGGGTCGTTTCCGACATTTCTCATGTTGCCCAGCTTGTCCCTCGCCTCAATGACAAAGTAGGAAGTCTCCATGGACTTTGCGATGATGAGGCCGTCGCCACGAGCGACGCACTGCCTGGCGTCGGCGTTGGCGGGGGACACCCTCACGGCGAAAGGAGATCCAAATATGTGGTGCTCGTCATTCAACTTGAGGGCGAGAGAGTAGTCACCTGGTGCAGAAATTGCATACGTCGAGGAGTACGTTCCGTCGTTGTTGTCAAGCACCTGGACGTTGTAGAGGTAGTCCTCGTTCTCGAGCGTTGCCGTGAAGGGCATGCCGCCCTCCGTCATCGGCTGCCCGCCAGCGTCCGTGGCCTGGATGGTGAAGGTGGTCGAAGTTCCAGCCTCGGCCCCAAAGAGTCCAGGCCCGAAGGCCTCGCAGGACTGGGCTTGGTCGGGCGTCACATCAATATTGTACAGTCCTCCGGAGGCTGGGGTAAACGTATTGTGCTGCTGCGTTAGTTGTTGCCATTTGTTTGTAATTTTGCTCCGTGGGTTTGTGGGTTTGTTTTGATTTGGGTCTCACCTCCTCCTGTGCTGAGGGCTCCCTTCCCGGCTCCTCCTCCGACGTGCATCCTTCGGCGGTGGGCCTGGATGACGGCTCCGAGGGTGTCGAGCCAGTCCTGGCGCTCCTGTTGGTTCTCAGCGTACAGCTCGACCATGGTTCCTCCTGCAACATAGAGTTGGAATTCATACTGGAGTTGTTGTTGTGTGTGTGTGTTGTTTGGTGTCAGGGTTTTATTTACGTGGATGGATGGGCGTATGGGTGGAAAGATGGGGCCCTAGACTCACCTTCACGCCCTTCTCCTTCGCGTTCCTCGCCTCAGCAACTACCTCCGCCCCGTCGAGAACTATGATGGCCTTGGGGGTGGAATCGGTAGGCTTGGAAAAGTAGTAGAGCTCGTAGGGGTCGTTCTTGTGACGCAGCTGGTGCTTGAGGGCGAAGAACCTCTTCTTCCACTTCTTCGAGTCGCTAGCGCGCTTCCAGAGGTAGCCAGAGGTTTTACGAAGGAGAGAGGGGTCAACGCCTATGTTCTCACCCTCGGCAAGGCCGTGGCCGCCGCTGGGGCTGTACGGGTCCTCAGACTCGGGCTCGTCCTCGGTGATACCGGGGACGCCGAACTTTGAGGCCATTCTGCGCGGGAGGGGAGAGGGGGTCGGGAAGAGGGCGGTTAGAGCTACGGTGTAACAGTTGGTGGTGTTTGGAGAGGATTTCTTGTGTATTTTGGGGCCGCGGGGGAAGAAGAATCGACGCCGGGGCGTTCTGCTGGGTATGTTGGCCGGGCTAGTATGTATGTGGGAGCGACTTGGCGCCCAGACGATATTTTACTCAACTGTTTTGTCCGGGAGCCCTGATCGCGAAGGGAACTCTTGAGGGAACTTATATCGCTCTCGAACTCGTCCATGTGTTCCATGGGCTCATCCTCGTATTTTCCTTGGGGTGGGTGGGACGGGGGCGGAGGTCCAGTCGGGGGAGCCATCGTGGGGTGAGGAAGGTTGGGAAGGTTGGGAAGGTTGGGATTTTGGAGATTTCCACTCGATTTCAGAGCCCAATTTTCAAACGTCGAGTTGAGATGAACGTTTCCATTCCCAATGTCAAAGTCGAAGTTCACGCCCCAATCTGCTCCGCAGCGGCTGAAATGTGCACGCCAGAGGCCCTAAGGTGAGGTTGGTGCTTGGATCGAGTGTCGCGATGCCTCAATACTGTGTTGGGTAGATAAAGTGACTCTGAAGTCGTTTTAGCCGGTCAATTTTGTTGATTGAGGACGCAATGTGGGCGAAGGACTCGGTTTATTAACCGAGGAGCGGTCAGAGGGTCGTATTTGATCATTTCTTTGGAAACTTTAATTGAAGGCATCACCGCCCGACGAAGCGATTGCACCAGCTGGGGATTGGAGAGGAATGGATGTTCGGTTGCTGTCGTTGTCGCGGCGTCGCATTTATGAATCGTGGACGTTGGGATCTTCGTTTAGTCGGTTGTTGAAAATGGACTTGCGCGTCATTGCTTGGTGTTGGTGTTGGTGTTGGTGCTGCTGGTTTCCTCTGCACGTGGGTGTCATGCCTTGGTTCGTTGCTAACTCCCAAATGCCCAAACCGTCGCAACACCCAATTTCATCTGCGCTAACAGGTTCATAGGTTTCTTGAACAACCAGTTCAACGATCGTCGCCTCGCCCTTCTGAGCGCCCGCGAATCCCGTTCCTTTGAGTACGACGGAGGCGCCCTGCCCCAGTACCCCCTCGAGACCGCTCAGACCGTCAGGGCGAACAACAGCTGGAGGTGCGCTCCTCCGCCCGCCGACATCGCCGACAGGCGCGTAGAGATCACCGGTCCCGTCGATAGGAAGATGGTCATTAACGGGCTCAACTCTGGCGCTAGCACATACATGGCAGGTGAGGAGTAGTGGGAATTGGTTGGGTTGGGTTGGAGGAAATTATTGTATTAATCCTTACCCTCGCATTCGTCTCTTATTCGTCTCTCTTTCTCTCTCTCTACTAGACTTTGAGGACTCCTCGGCGCCGACCTGGAGCGTAGTGACGGAGGGACAGAGGAACCTCCGCGACGCCGTCAACGGAACCATCAGGTGAGAAGCTGGAGCGAAGCGACGGGCTGAGAAGGCTTTTTGTTTATGAGATGTTAGGGTTACGAGTTTATATCCAGGACCTCTTATTCTAACGCCAGCAACACAAACTTTCTTTTACAACTCGCTTCGCTCGCCACAGCTTCACCAACCCCGCAAACGGAAAGGTGTACGCTCCTAGGACGGACGGCAAGCTCGCCACCCTCCTGGTCCGCCCCCGCGGCTGGCACTTGGACGAGAGCCACGTCACCGTCAACAACAAGGTTTGCTCCGGCTCCTTGTTCGACTTCGGAATCTACTTCTTCCACAACGTTCACAACCTCGTCAAGAAGGGCAGTGGAACGTACTTTTACCTTCCCAAGCTCGAGGGTTACCTGGAGGCCAGGTGAGACACGGGGAGAGAGTTTGTTGGTTTGGGTTAGAGTTCTTGTTTTTAACACACACACACAATTCAAAATTCAATAACGCCCGCGCAGGCTCTGGAACGACGTCTTCGTCGCAGCCCAGGACTACCTCGGGGTCCCTAGGGGCACCATCCGCGCCACCATCCTCCTCGAGACCATCACCGCTGCCTTCGAGATGGAGGAGATCCTCTACGAGATCCGCGAGCACAGCATCGGCCTGAACTGCGGACGCTGGGACTACATCTTCTCTTACATCAAGAAGCTGAAGTACCACTCCGACAGGATCACCCCCGACAGGGCCCACCTCACCATGCAGTCCCCCTTCATGGAGGCCTACGTCAAGAAGCTCATCCACACCTGCCACAAGCGCGGAACCTTCGCAATGGGCGGCATGGCCGCCACGATTCCCATCAAGAACGACCCCGCCGCCAACGCCAAGGCCATGGACGACGTCAAGAAGGACAAGCTTCGCGAGGTGAGTGTTAGAGTGAGAAGTTTGTTAGTTTAGGTTTTGTCATTATCTAATTCTGATGAAACGAGAACAGGTTTCCGCAGGACACGACGGCACGTGGGTCGCCCACCCCGCCCTGGTGAAGATCGCCAGGGACATCTTCGACAAGCACATGTCGTCGCCCAACCAGATCTCCCTCGTGCCCGTTGAGGGAGGGGAAGTCACCGAGGAACAGCTCCTCGAGCTTCCGAAGGTGCCCCACGGCAAGGCAATAACGAGCTCTGGCCTGAAGCACGGAGTCGAGATCGTCCTGGCCTACAGCGAGGCCTGGCTGAGGGGAATCGGCTGCATCCCGTTGAACCACAAGATGGAGGACGCCGCCACAGCAGAGATTAGCAGAGCCCAGATCTGGTCCTGGCAGTACCACGGAGTGCAGACGCAGGACGACAACCAGACCATCACCAAGGAGAGGATCAAGGCGCTCGTTTCCCACGAGGTCGCAAGGCAGCAGGCCAAGAAAGACGCCAGGGGCAGGAAGTGGCTGCTGGCAGGGAAGTTGGTCGCGGACATGCTCACAAAGGATAAATTAGACAACTTCCTCACCAGCGTTTGCTACCCGCACGTGCTGACGACCGCCTACGAGGGGACGACCGTGCCGGAGGAGGGCTGGAGCAAGCTCTGAGGGTAGCCTGTGGTTTTTTGTTATTGGGTTTTGGGAGGTGGAGGGAGGAGCATAATAGAAAGAAAAAAAAATAAATTGAGCTCATTGTTTGTCTGTGAGTCTGAAGCGGGAGTATATATTTTTTAATTTTAGGTCTGGGTTAGGGTTAGGGTTAGGGTTAGGGTTAGGGTTAGGGTTAGGGTTAGGGTTAGGGTTAGGGTTAGGGT
>BRXX01000008.1:58747-79033 GCA_030267905.1 Triparma verrucosa | reverse complement strand
CCTAACCCTAACCCTAACCCTAACCCTAACCCTAACCCTAACCCTAACCCTAACCCTAACCCTAACCCTAATAACCCAGACTGCACAGCTGCTCCGCCCGCCAAGGCTCTTCATGCGCCCCATTAAAAAATGTGAAGCAGTAAATAATATTCATTTTCAAAACAGTCCTTCATCTCTGAACATTTCAGCTAGCTTATCGAAATCTCCAACATTCTCCCACCTCCTCTCCTCGTCACCCACACCTCCTCCCTTGGGTAACCCTGACCCATTTCCAAAACTATTCCCCATTCCTCCTCCCTCTCCACTCCCCGCTCCCTCTCCTTCCCCGTCTCCAGCTTCCCCTCCTAAGAACACCTTGCGCCCTCCAACTTCGAAGCCGCTCTCCACCTCAAACTCGGCCATCTTTTCCTCCAGCCCTTGGATCTCCCTCCTCAGCTTTCTGATTGTGTCAACTTCCCGGCGCTCCTTCTCCTTCAAATTGTTAAAGCCCTTCGATGAGTGAAGCGAGTTGCAAAGGAAGGGGCATCGATGATATTAGAAATGGCAAAGAAGTTGGCAGCAGTCTCTGTCACGCCCGTCGCCTCGCTCCTCGCAGCATCTCACCTCCTCGACGATGCCGCTGATGCTCTTGACTGGCAGTTCTTCTCCCTTCAGAATCTCCAGGACTTCCCCCAGCTCCATTCCGCCGCAGAGCTCCTCAATGTCCTCGTCGACGTCCTCTCCTTCCTCCTCCCGCATCTCGACGAACCGCCTCAGGACCCTTCCCTTGTCCTTCAACTCGCACATCTCCCTCCTCCCCCTCTCGCCTCCCCCCATGACCTTCGTGGTCTCTCCGCCCTCCCTGATCCTCTTGCTGATGTTCTTCACCCCGTCCTCGTAGTCGTAGTAATAACTCAAGACGAGATCGTTCACGCTCTTGCCGAGCTTGTCCGCCAGGTCGTCCCGATTCTTCTCAAAAGCGTCGATCAGGTCCTCCTCCTCCACCTCCTCCTCCTCCTCCACCTCCTCCTGTCCCTTTCCGTCCAGGTCCAGAAACAAGCCAAGCCCTGCGACGGGTGTAGCAGCGGCAAAAAAGCGAGCACGGAGATTTGGTTAGATACTAATGCCCCTTCTCTCCTCGACTTAATCAGGTTCGCTCGGATTCGGTAGATACTGCAGCCACCACCTGTAGCCTCCTCCTCGCTTTGCTCCAATAATTCCTTCCCGGCTCACCTTCGTCCATCAGGCACCTGACTCCCTTCGCCCCCTCCCCCAGACCCTTGAAAACTTCCACCGCCTTCTTCGTCTCGCCCATCCTGGAGAGGTACTTTCCGTACTCCTCCCCTACCCTGACTTTCTCTAGTCTGCTGCCTCCCTCATTTTCTAGGAGACTCACGGCGATCAAATACAAGTTCTTGCGGATTAATATTCCAACTCGCTCCTCCCGAGACTTCCGAAGCACCACGTGCATCTGATCGTCCAAGAGCACCACCAAACCCGTCGGGCTTATCTTGACCGCCGAGACGGTCCCAGAGCTCGGCAAGATGGTGTGGTAGCTGCGGCAAGGTTAAACGTTTTATTATTTTATTTATTTTATGGATCGTTTTATCTCTTACCTCTGCAAACCTAACCCCAAGCTCATCACACTCAAAGAATACCTATTCCTGTTCGTACTCGTCCTGCACAAGCTGAAGACTTCCTCCCCGAGACACTCGATGACGCCGTCGTCGTCGTCGCCCCCGTTCCAACCCAAGTCCTTCCTCCAAACCTTCCTATCCTTCTCCCCTCCTCCAACGAAAACTGCGGTGTTAAGAAATTTAATTAGATAACGGCATCCACGTCATCCTTTCGCTCCTCTTAAATCGTATCGTTTCTCTCCTGCCTCTCACTCTCTCGCCTCCTCTCACCTTCTTCTCCCTCTCCACCGTAACCTGTGACAACGTACCCTCCCCTTCCCATGCTTATCTTCTTCCCCTCCCCGATGTACTTGTCTCCTTTGAGTACGTGGTTGACGTAGAACTTTCCTGAGACCGTGTAGTGTATGTCAGGCTTCGTGTAGTAGATATTTGTGGCGAGGGGGTTTATGACGTTTTCTAGAATACGGATTGTTGAGTCGGACTGGAGGATTGCGCATTGGAGAGAGGTGTTTTTTAGGAGGGTGAGGACTATTAGACCGCCTGCGAGGGAGGTTATGTTGCTGCAGTGGCTGATGGGGTGGAGGCGGGGGTCTGCGTTCCAAATGAATTTCGATGTTGATGGGTCTGTGTAGCCGAAGCCTGTTTCTGTATAAATACAACCCTCATTGATATTGACTTGTTGAATGGGAAAGGGTATCGTGGTAACTATAGTTGTAGTGCCTTGGCCATTATCATCAATATTAAACTGTTTTAGAGTCGTTTCAGTGGCAGGAGACGTTTCAGATGGAGTAAGGAATGACACACCAACGGTCTGTGGGTTAAAAAGAGGTATAGGTCGACCATATGGCAAGCCTGTTGCAGCTGAAGCTGTTGTTTGGGTTGCCGAAGGACCCGAAGGAGACTCCTTAGGGTTAAAAGGCAAACTAAACGTTCGACGAGTGTAAAATGGTAGGCGGCGAGGAGTGGATGTCATGATGATACAGACGAATCCTGTTCGTTCTACGTATCGGTAGCTCTTGGCGCTCGTACGGCACACTTTTATGATCCGATAGTATGCAAACTGCTGACAAAAGATAATAAATGGCAGACACCGCCTCTGAGCCTAAGAAGCGAAGTCGTGAAGACGAGCCTGAGCCTTCAAATAAAGACAAGTCGAAAAAGCGCCGTGATGATAAGCCTCGTCGTGATGAGGTGAGAAATTACGGACCAAACAACGACTCCTTTCTCCTCGACGACGAACGGATGCGACAATTATGCACTGAAAGGCCTAGTGATAAGCTATTAATATCAAAATAGTCATCGTCCTAGTCCTAGTCCTAGTCCTAGTCTAGAGTCCATATCTCGCACCGAGACCGACTCCCTTCTTACCCTACAATATCCCACAATATCCCACAATATATCGGCCCCTCATACCTCATATCAGCCCCTCAGCGCAGAAGAGCAGCGCTCCCGCCTCCTGACCAAGGAGCAGCGCACGTTCTTCGTCTCCCAGCTGACCCAGAAGACCGAGGAGCGCGACCTCCGCCAGTACTTCCACCGCAAGGCCGGTCGCATCGCCGCCATCAACATGATCTACGATCGCCGTTCAATGAGGCACAAGGGCTGCGCTTACATTGAGCTTGAGAAGCTGAAGGACGTTCCCTACGCCCTAAAGTGCGACGGGAAGACGCCTAGCTTCCAGAGGTTTCCCATAAAGGTCGAGCCTTCTGACGCTGCTTCGACGATTTCCGCGATTGGCCTCGAGAGGAATGCCAACACCGCCAAGGCCGTAGGCCAGGGTGGCTTCCGAGTCTTCATCGGGAACGTCGTAAGCGGCATAACCGAGAACCACATCCGCAACATCTTCTCCCACCTCGGTTCCGTCACCTCTGTCCAGATGCAGAACACCGACTGGGCACGAGGCGTCGGCTTCGCGTTCTGCCAGTTCAGGATGCCTGAGGATGCTCAGCTTGCCATCGACGGTATGGAGGGTTGCACGATAGGATCGATGGAGATTAAAATGTCGTGGGCGAAGCTTTCGGAGGATGTTGGCACGGCTGGGGCCAAGGCCAACGGGAGGCCTGCAGACGCGGAGGATAAAATTGTGAAAGCCAGGGCGTATGCTGCCAAGGTTGTGCCGGATTTGCCTGGGTCCTTGGCTGGGAGGTGAGAAATGTTCCAACACCGTTTGCAGCTGATTGCCATCGTTTTCTTCACATTAATACTAACTCGTTGCTTGCTCGCTCCGTTCATCAACTACCAGTAATCCGACGCCTCAGCCTGTGGCTAGCGATTTGCCCGACACTAGTATGAACAATTACGCAGGCATAAACCCTTCTCAATACACCTCCTCCTCCGCCTCCGCTTCCGCCTCCTTAGACGTCCACAAAAACGACGCCATGGCCGCCCTCGCCCGCGCCCAGCAAACTGCCCTCACCGGCCAATCCTCCAACATCCCCAACCCCACAAACGACACAAGCCTCGAGTCCCAAGAATCCGGCGCTACCCTTAAATCCCGTGGCTCCTCCTCCAACGACGCCCGCGCCGCCCTCATGCAGAAGCTCGCCGCCCGCGCCGGTATGGATATGTTAGAATCGTCCGTTGCGCCTTCTCAGCCTTCTCCTACGTCTACCGACAAGCTTGCGACAGCTAGTTTACTGATACATAATTGCTTCGATAAGGACACTGAAACGGAGGACAACTGGCACCTCGACATTAGCGAGGATATGACTGAGGAGTGTTCTAGATTTGGGAAGGTTGTGCAGATAAGCGTTAAGCATACTCTGCCGGGGGGAATGGTCAGTGTGGTATTTGGCGACGTAGAGAGCGCTAAGAAGGCGAGAGAAGTCTTCGAGGGAAGGTGGTTCGGAGAGAGGCAGCTTAGGGTTGAGTATGTGTAGAAGAAGGAGGTCGTGTTTTGTGTTGTATATTATGCCGTCGTTTATCAACACTTTCTAAGTTATTGCTGACTTTTTGCAGGAAAGGAAGGAAAGGCGGTCAAAAATTGAAATAAGCGACGGAAAATTATTGTTTACTATAGTAAGTGAGAGGTGTGGAGGGGAGGGCGGGGAGGGTGTGGGAGAGAAAGCAGGAGAGGACTAATTCAAAAACCATTCATTCGATCAGGAAAATTATTTTAACTTTACATTCCTTTCAACAAGTCTGTCTGTCTGTCTCAGTCAATGTCATCTTCATAAACAACTGGTCTCCGTTTCTTCTTCTTTTTCTTCTCTCCTCCTCCTCCTCCCCCCGCTCCCATTCCCGCACTCTCTCCTCTCTCGACAGCCATAGCTATTCCCTCCTTGACCCGACTCTCAATCCATCCGATTATCTTCCCACTTATTATAGGGAAAATGTTTATCCCGTACCCTCCTCCGCCTCCTCCTCCTCCTCCCGCAGGCATCAACATTGACGTGGAAATGCGCAGGTTCGGCATGGGGAAGAGAAAGGGGTAGATTCGGTAGTAGATGCTTCTCGGCAATACCCAGCCAACGACAACCGTCGCCCTGATCCACGTGCTCAATAAATCCAGCGCCACCAGGACCCCCAACAAGAGCAACGCCAGGAAAGACGCCTTGCTTACCCTCTTGTATATCTGCTTCCTCTCCGCGACGTAGGCCTGGAAGGGTAAGATTATAAACGCCGAAATAGGACCGCCCCCTTCGAGGGTGAAGTCCATCACCACCAGAACCACCACTACTACCGCTGTCACGATCAACGAGAAGTACTCGTCGCCAAGGCCAGGGAAGAAATTCTTTACCCTCTCTGCGGCCGCGATCTTCGCATTCTTCGCAGCAGGATTGGTCTCTTCCTTAATGATTGCGTCGATCAGGTCCGATTTGAACTGCAATCTATCAAGCTGCGCCACGGTGTACCCGTGCGTCAGCTGGAGGCGTCTCTTCAGATCGCGGACGCGGAGCCCGGCAAGGACGTCAGAGACTGTCCATATGGAGGAGTCCAGGTTATCAGCGGCGGGCATCGAGGGCATGCAATTGATACGGTGTGCTTATGCTAAGTGTGGCGCTCGTTAAATGCTCCCCTGGTGATGGCAAATGGCAATAGAGCATTTCACAGCAGGACTTTAATAATGAAGAAAGTCTAGAATTGCTCCCATCAAGGACGCTCTAGAACCAATCCAACAATATTTAGCTTTAAAATCCAATTCGTAAGCCCAAACTATCCCTAAAACCGACGTCTACGGCCGTATAAAAACATTCTCGAACTCTTCATCCCACTCTCGCAACCAAATCTACTGAAGTATGGGCCTCCTTCCGTCTACAGTGTGCGGCCGCGACATCGACTACGTCTTCGCGTACCCAACGGTGAAAATGGTGAAGATCCAGGACTCCCGCTTGGGTCTGTTCAAGCTCTTTTTGGTGTTCATGATCGTCCTTTACATCGCGGTCTTTCAGCTGTGGAAGGACAGCGGCTATTTGCAGACGGAGAAGGTCTCGGGGATCAGCAGGTTCACGCTCCAGCAGCCCACCGTCGACGACTGCAGTCCTACCAACGACGACTGCATGAACGACTTTAACGCCCTCCCTGACCTCGCCTACTGCAATCAGTCGAGCCTCCCCTACGACGGCGACAAGTACCCCTGCCAGTACTACGAGTCCGTGGGCTTGGGGACGATGTTCGAGTCCTCGATCCTAGTGACTACCCGCGTGACGACCCGCCAGGAGGATCTTGTCTGCAACTCTACGTCGGAAACCACCTGCCCAAGGGTGTACAATCTCACCAGCCCTGACGCTGAGAAAACTTATTACTCTGCTGACGTCGAGCGCTTCACCGTCCTATTCGACACGAGCGTCATGGCGACCACCCTTCAGATCTACGGCGAGAGCAGCGAAATGGAGGGCATGCTTTACGTGGAAAAGAATTCGGCCCTCTGCGCCTCCTACGCCACCGCCACCAAGTCGTGGGGGGGGAAGGCCATCACCTCCACGGCCCCCTGCTACATCGCCCCCAACAAGACCAACGCCAACCTGGACTTCTTCCAGCTCGGCATCTTGATGTCCGCTGCCGACAGCGACTTGGACGTTGGCAATAATAGATACGACGGCGCCACTATGATTGTTGAAGTCACGTACACGAATATGTTCAGTTGGAGCGGTCTGAGCAGGAAGATACAGTACACGTACAAGCCGTACCTGTCCAGGTGAGAGCGTCAGTCAAACAGACACTGTCCGTATAACACTCTCTGCCAACACCATCGCTGCTTTATTCTAACTCGTCGCAGCTCTACGAGCTTCAAACTATACGACAACGTCTGGGAGGGGACCGACAATTACAGAGAAAAGCGAACCCTTTTGAACAAGCATGGGATAAAGATTGACCTCGTCCAATCGGGCGACTTGGGGGCTTTCTCCTTCGCGCAGCTTCTGATATCATTGACAACGTCGCTGACGCTCCTAGCAATGGCGACTGTCATCACTGACTACATCGCCCTGTATTTCCTCCCGGACAAGGAGAAGTACGACGAGGCCAAGTACGAGTGGACAGAGGATTTCTCCGACATGAGGGAGGCTAGTAGGGACAGAAAGCGACGAAACAAGGGCCTGGGCGAGCTCTCGGAGGTGAGATGTTGGGAATGCGCTAACTCCGGCTGCGTTCGTTCTAACTCGTTACTCGATCTTCGCAGCCTGGAGCTGATGAGAGCTACAACCGGCTCATTGACTCGGAGGAACACATGAATTTGTACGGGGCGAAGAAGGGTGGGAAGGGTGGAAAGGGGAAGGAGTAGAGTAGATTTAGAGTGTGCGTGTGTGTGGATTGTAGATGTAGAAAATTAGGAGTTGTTAATCCAATGCTAATCTTTTTATTGGCTCGAATCCCGCGCCGATCCTTTCGGCCTCTGCAAAACCTCCCAGTCCGCCGCCAGTGTGCCAAAACATGACGCCCTCGTTCTCCCCAAGGACGACCTCGCCCTTCTCGACCCCCTTGCAAAATGCGTACATTGATTTTCCCGTGTAAACCGGATCCAAGAAGATTCCACTCTTCTTGTTGTAATCCGTCACGAACTTGACTTCGTCGTCAGTGGTGACAGCGTACCCGCGCCCCCGGCCCTGAATAATGTTGAGCTTCCCCCTCAGCCATTCCTCAGCCTTCACCCTGTCCCCTCCGAAAAAACCCATGTCCGCGATTATGCCGGATTGGAACGCATAGAAGTAGTCAGGGGTGTCGCAGACGCCGACGGCCCAGAGCTTCGGAGCCTCCTCCCCCCTCTCCTCCCACGCCAAGACGAGGCCAATAGAAAGGCCGGCCGCCGTTCCCCCGGAACCCGTTGTGAACACAACGTGTTTGATGTTCTTTAGCGACTCGTCCGCCTCCACCTGCTTCCTAAATTCCGCCGCCGCCTCGACGTAGCCCCAGCTCCCCACCGCGTTCGAGCCTCCCACGGGTATTTTGTAAGGGATCTTACCCTGCGACTTCAACTCCTCGCACACGACGTCCAGTAGCTTCTCACTGCCATACTTTCCGTACTCCTCCTTCGTGACTGTGTTGACGTTCGCCCCCGACGCCCTGAGGTACATCAGATTTCCCTCGGAACCATTACCGCCAGAAGCAAAGTGCTCTGCCTCAGGATCACAGCAGCGCAATATTACGGATGTATCCAAGCCCACCATTCGACCTGCACAAGCCGTCGCCCTGCAGTGGTTGCTCTGAATGCCCCCGATGGTAACCAGCGTGTCCGCGGGGGGGTCCGAAGTGAGCGCCTTGGCGATTAGAAATTCAAGCTTCCTGAGTTTGTTGCCTCCCAGTTCGACGCCTCCTGTAGAGTCGTCGCGTTTCAAGTAAAAATAATACTCACGGTAATTATCTTCCTGTCTTTCCTTTTCCGGTGCATTGAAGTGTAGGTTGTCGCTAGAAGACTGAAGAGGGGACGCAACACAGTGTACGGGAGTGGGCAAGTTGCAAAGAGGCAAACGCAAGGTCGGGGCTTTTACAGAGGCTGGAACGAATGATGGTGGAAGATAGGGCACGAGGCGAGACAGGCCATTTGCTCGCAGCATAGACATCGTTGCTACTGACAGGAAAGTTATGAGCCCCAGGATCATGCGTTGTGGCCGGAATTTGATTATGAGCCCCAGGATCATGCGTTGTGGCCGGAATTTGAGACCGAGCCTCGATCGTCTAGACGAGGAGGGTAGGATTTCGAAGCGCATTTAAGGTAATAAAGTTTTCTGTGAAAAATCAAAGTCGAAAATTGCCTATAACTTTTAGGCTACGCATTTTTACATACTAATTCGATAATACCCGAACTAGCATCAATAGTTTTCATAACATCCGACTTAAGCTATCCTTCATCAAGCTTCAAAATCCCGTAAAATGGTCCCCAAGTCAAGTCGATGTCGGCGGCCTACAATCATCGCCCTTACCCTCCTCCTCGCTCTTCTCCCTTCGATTCGGGCCCTCTCTGCCCCCGCAACCACCGGTAGTGGTGTGTACTCTGCCCCTGCAATGGAAGTAGAGCGCCGTCGTAACATAGCGATAATATCTCATCCCGATTCAGGAAAGACGACAATGACTGAGAAGCTGCTCTTGCACGGAGGCGCAATTCAGCAGGCCGGCGCCGTTCGTCAGAAGGGCGAGCAGAGGAGGACCGCGAGCGACTTCATGCAGATGGAGCAGGACCGCGGCATTAGTATATCGGCGACCAGCATGTCGTTTGACTTTGGCCCTTCAAAGATAAACGTCCTCGACACCCCTGGTCACCAGGTGAGTAAAGCAAAAGCCACTCGGAGCGTGTGTGAAAGGCAATAAAAAATAGACCACACGCACACACTCATTTCTTGTTCTGTAAACTCTATAACTACATTATCTCACCCAATCACAACCTTCGCGCTCGTCCCAACCCCAGGACTTCTCCGAGGACACCTACCGCGCCCTCGCGGCCGCCGACAACGCGCTCATGCTCGTGGACGCCGCTAAGGGCCTTGAGCCCCAGACCAGGAAGCTCTTCGAGGTTTGCAGGATGAGGGGCTTGCCCATATTTTCGTTCTGCAACAAGTTGGACAGGCCCGCGTTGGCGCCTATGGAGATTATGGATCAGATCGAGGCGGAGTTCGGGCTGGAGACGCACCCCGTGGTGTGGCCGATCGGAGACGGGGACAGGTTCAAGGGGTTGCTGGATAGGGTTGAGAACAAGGTCTTGCTGTACGAGAAGAGCGAGAAGAGGGGGCAGCGCGCCACCGTTTTGGAGATTGACTTTTCCGACAGGGAGGCGGTGAAGGCTGCCATCAATGACGATGAGCTCTTCGACAAGCTCGAGGAGGACCAGGAGATCCTGGAGGAGCTTCTGCCGCCCCTGGACAAGGCGCGGGTACTGAGCGGCGACCAGGTACGATCAGCGATCGGAACTAGAATCATATAGCGGTGATAGGACTCGCGCTCTGACTAACAAACAATTCTCTACTCCTCAGAGCCCACTTTTCTTTGGTTCTGCTATTGCGGACTTCGGCGTCGATAAGTTCTTGGATTACTTCGTCGATTTCGGCAGCATTCCCGCGGCGCGAAATGCTCTGGTTGAGGAAGAGGGGGCGGTTAAGAAGAAGAAAGGTGAGAACTGCAGCAATTCTATTTGTTGTGATGCCTCTCCACTTTCACTATACAGCTGCTCGTGATTCTAACAAACTACTGCCTATCTTCGCAGCCGCCGATGACATCGAGGAGGAGGAAACCCCTGGCGTCACGGTGGCCGCAGACTACCCCGAGTTCTCCGGCTTCATCTTCAAGATGCAGGCGAACCTCGATCCACAGCACCGAGATCGGCTGGCCTACGTGAGGGTGGTTTCGGGGAAGTACGAGAAAGGGATGAAGGTCAAGCACAGCAGGAGCAAGAGGTGAGTAGGAGTTGGAATGCTTCAGTCAAACACCGTCCGTGGAATCGCTGCTTTATACCGTTACTTTGAACCCGCTACTTTATTTTAACCCCTCCTCGGCTCGTCGCAGCTCGAAGACGTACAACCTCGCCGCGGCTCAAGCGCTCTTCGGTCAAACCCGTGAAATCATCGAAACCGCCTACCCCGGCGACATAATCGGCATAAACAACCCTGGCCTCTTCGCCATCGGCGACACTCTCTACACCGGGCCTAAGAAAATTCAGTTCCCCGGCATCCCCAGTTTCAGCCCAGAGAAATTCGCTTACATTACGAACCCTAACCCTTCCTCATACAAGAGCTTCAGCAAAGGACTGTCGCAGCTGCTTGACGAAGGCGCGATACAGATGCTCAGGCAGAGGGGAGACGACGGCGGAGGACCCATGATTCTTGCGGCGGTGGGGCAGCTGCAGGTGAGAGTGTGCTAGGAAGCGAAGCAACGAGCTGAGAAAAAACGTGGGGGAACCGAATATTTACGTACATCGTTGATGCTTCCATTCGTTACGTCGCTACCACCAACTTCTTCTCAATTTCTAACTTCATTGACGAACCCTTCCTTTGCGATCTCGCTTCGCTCGTCTTAGTTCGAGGTCGTCACTGCCCGTCTCAAGGACGAGTACAAGGTCGACGCCACCCTCGAGCCCATCGCATACTCTCTCGCTCGTTGGGCTGAGGGTGGTTGGGACGAGGTCGACAAGTGCGACGCTGACGGAAAACTCTTCGGAACGATGATCGTTGAGGATAGGTGGAAGCGGCCGGTACTTCTTTTCAGGAACGACTGGAAGGCAAGGGACACAGAAGCGGAGGAGAAGTCTCTCGAACTGAAGCCTTTCTCACTTCCACCTATGAACGTCTAAAGACCATAAACAATAAAATAATCTTTGTTCGCAAATTCATTTTTATCTTCTTACAACGGAAACGTTAAAGGGAACCTTCAAGCCGCTTTCCAAAACAATCTTGCACTCAAAGTCACCCAAGGCGCTCAAATCGACGTCTTTGGGGATCTCTAAACTCTCCGTATCCTCTAATACTAGTTTCATCTGCTTCGAGAGCTTCTTACGAAGCACGCCGTCGTTGACGCTGTCGGCTTTGAGGATTTTGTCTGACTCGTTGTCGACAGCTAAGGAGCGGAAGCGACGAGTTAGAATGAAGTAGCGGAATAAATAAATTAAAGCGACGGGACGACGGGTTTTTCTCACCTTGCCTCTTGATTTTCAAAACCTTCCCCTTCATGTACTTTTCAAGTACAGCGTGCTGGCCTATCTCCGCGCCCGTGAGTGCCCTCCCCCCCTCCATCGCCTTCTTCTCCTCCTCCTCTGCCTCCTTTAGAGCTTTTAGGTCCTCCTCGGAGTCTGTTGAACGAGCGTAGGTTTTTATGTTGTGGGGAGTGGCGTAGACGGCTATTTTTTGCTGGTAGAGGTAGTTGCGCATGTAGCCGGCTTTTACGGTGACGATGTCGCCAGCGAGGCCCTGGTGATTAGGGTAGTAGTATAGTTAGTGAGGGGACTACTGCGGGTGAGACTGCAGAGACTACAAAATACAACGCACCTTTCCAACCTTACTATCATTATTCTCCTTTAATACTACACGTACTGTATGAGCTGCCCGGATAGGAATTCGGATAGGAGCCCTAACAGGACCAGAAAATAGAGTAGAGAGAGTAGAGGGAGTAGAGAGAGTAGAGAGAGTAGAGGTCCGGGACGAGGAACGAGCCAGCGATGAAATGCCAATGAATGAATGCTTATTCATTAGTTTTAGCTGTTTTAGTGAAGAAACCATGCAACCATGGCCAACCATCTTACTTTAATTGAAGATGATGTCTGGACCGGACTATTGCTACTCGAGTGAAGCGAGCGTAGAGACAGAAAAAAGAATAAAAAGTAAAACCCAGTGAGATTTCCCAGTCAGAAAGCCAAATGCCAGAAAAAACGTCATTCGTGAGCGTGGGCGTGCTCGCATTCTTCGGGGGCGCCCTGATCGGTTCCTTGATCTCCAGCGCCCGCGCAAAAAGCAAATACGGTTCAATTCAGCCCACTGTGCAGTTTGGTAAGCCTGAGGGTGAATATGCGTGCGTTTTTGTTGATCTTGTTACTCTCTTTTTGAGACATTTAAGCGTCTCTCGTCCTCCTCCTCGAGACTGATCGCTTCACTACGATGCAAACCAACGATTCACGTACAATTTATAACTAGAAAACGCGTAATTCTTTCAAATTACATTGAAATAGGCTCCCTCCACCTTGCAGCTGCATCGCTATATCTATATATCATGGCCTGTATCCCACGCGAAAACCATTAACCTCAACCATTAACCTCAACCCCGTCTAACCCCCGTCCCGCAGTCAACCGCAACAGCACAACCGCGAAGCTCGCCTCCCTTGAGCTCAAGACTCCCCCCGATGTGCCTCTAAAAGCCCACCAGCACGAAGAGAAGATGAACCGTAAGATCGCCCTCCGTTCCTCCGTGGAGCAGGAGAACGCCATCCCGAGGGACCTCGTGGTCGTCCGCGTGCCTGCCACGTCCGCCAATATTGGACCGGGCTACGACTGCCTCGGTGCCGCGGTGGACATGTGGTCTGAGGTCACCGTCGAGAGGAGCGAGAAGTTCGAAATTGTTGCGACGGGTGACGGCGCAGCGCAGATGCCCTTGGACGAGGAGGTGGGTTCCTATCTTTCAGAGTCTTGCGAGTCCTACGAGTCTTGCAAGCCTTGCATTTCGTTCCTCTAACCACTCCCTTACCAACAGAATTACGTCGTCGTAGGCCTCAAGGCCGCCTTCCAGGCCGCTAACAAACCCGTCCCCCTCCTAAAATACACCATCGACTCCCGCATCCCCTTCGCCCGCGGTCTCGGCTCCTCCTCCGCCGCCATCGTCGCCGGTATAATCGCCGGCCTCGTCCTAGCAGGCCACAAGCTCCCCTGCTGGGGTTCCGAGGCTCTCCTACAAATCGCAGCCACGATAGAGGGTCACCCCGACAACGTCGCGCCTGTTATTTACGGTGGAATACAGATGGGTATACACGACGGTAACAGGTGGATCACTGAGAGGATACCAACCCCCCCTGGCCTTCAAATGGTCCTCTTCGTCCCGAATTTCGTCGGTAAGACCTCCGAGGCCCGCGGTGTCCTCGGCCCTGACGTAACTCGCGAGGAAGCTTCCTTCAACATCGGCCGTGTAGCGTACCTCGTGAACGCGCTGTGTCAGGGGAACCTTGACTGCCTCAAGCACGCTTGTCAGGATAAGATGCATCAGCCTCAGAGGGCGGCGAAGTTGTACCCGTACCTTTATCCTATGATTGAGGCGGCGGAGGCCGCTGGGGCTAACGCTTGTTACTTGAGTGGGGCTGGGCCTACTGTCATGGCGTTGACGAGTGGAGCCGCGGGCGATATCTTCACCCAGAGGGAGAAGGAGAGGAACGACATCGCCGTCGCTAAGGCGATGATGGAGAGCGCTAAGAGTAGCGGCATCGAGGGGAAGTGCGTCGTCACGACCATTTCAAACGAGGGAGCCAGGTGAGGAGCGAAGAGCGAAGAGGCGTTGAGGAGCGAAGCGACGAACTGGGAATGCGTCGAATACCGTCTGTAGAACCGCACTGTTTCTTTATTCTAACTCTTCGCTTCGATCCTTTCACTCCTCGGCTCGTCTTTCTCTCGTCAACAGTGTCGTGCGCGTCGAGCCGAGCTTCAGTTCGACGTCAGGGGGTATCAATTTCAAAGAAAACCTATAAACCACAAGTAAAAAAAACACGAGTCTGTAAACTAAACACCTTTTTTATTCAAAATTCGTTTCAAAATTGATGTCTGGGTACTATACTTCTTCATGCTTGCTTCGAATGGTTTATTCGAGAAGCCTCCGGAAGCTCGCTTGCATCCTCAATGTAATCCCATAACTTCTTCGGGCACTTACTTCCAATGCTTCCCGATCCGCCCAAGAATATCAGCTATAGATGAAGATAGGATAGGCGTTGAGGAGTTAGCATTGGGGTTGGGGAGTTGCCCGAGCGCTCCCCCGCAGTTTCTCACCTTCTCCCTCACTTCTTTTGTGAACATCCTCTTAACGACGTTGATGAGTCCAACCAAAAGCGTCGGAATCGGATATATAACGACCTTGCTTATTCTTCCCGGGTAGTTGGCGTAGCAAACCTGCTGCACGGCCTTGAAGAATCCAAGGAGCTGCTGGGCTGGAGGGTTCTTCATGCCCTTATACGGCCGGCAGTCTATGAATACGGAGACAAGGCCAGCGGTGGAGTCGACGGGAAATATGCTATCAATGACGTGGGTGGTTCTTTCGACCCACTTATCTACCGGCGCGAGGGCCTTGTCGTACATGGCGCCCTGGACGAAAATTATTTTTGAACCGTCCTTGGCCACACCGCCCTTTTCCATCCACGTCTGGGGAAAGTCGGCGGGCTGCGACGCAAGCGAGTCGAATTAGGTAGTGATGATTGACAAGGTGAAAAATGTGAAGGTGAACTAATAAGCGATGCCTCACCTCAACGGGGTAAAATGTGGTGTCGTGGTCGGTCATCAGGGGGTTCGCCTCTCGCCACGTCAAATGCGCAGTGTAGTCATCCACGGCCGTTTTGGGAGAGTTGGCGGCGAACCTCAGCAGCACTTCAATGCTCACTCCACGGTAAAAGGAGTGGAGCATTGATCTCAGCGCCTGAGACGAGCGAGCGAGCGTGAAGATAGGATTAGATACTTAAACTACGTACTAGATACTGCATCCACTGAGCTCACCTCGACCACATTCTCGCCGTATGTCTCCTCTATCGACTGAAGCCTCCGCGTTATCTCCTTCCCTTCGTCTTCATCGCTGGTCGTGAAGGTCAGGTTTAACTCGCTGCCCCAGTCAACAGACGAGAACCCTGCACTCTTCGTTCGTCCCTTCGCCTTGGGGGAAAAGGAGAACCCTGTGCTCTTCTTGTCCCCGCTGCCCCTTTTCGCCTTGGGGGTTCTGATCTTGTAGCTTGACGGCTGTGAAGATTTTCCGCCGGATGACGACTTGTTTCCCATTGCTTGTAGCTGTTACTGCGCCCGTTATACCGTCCGAGCTGTAACCGAACCCCCTGACAAGCAATGGGGGGGTGGAGGGAGAAGGATTAGAAGTCTAGATTAGAAGTCTCCAAAGTCGCGTGTAAAAGACGTGCGAATACGGGCTTTTGGAATTACGGCAGATTGGGGCGGTACGTGGTGGATGGAAAAAAGATATTTATATTGAAAGCGCTAGATTTGGTTAGGAAGTTGTGTTGGTGCCAGGCATTATTTTTCATCGAGACCAGGACTTTGTCCGAACTTTGGGACCCGCATACTTCCATAAAAACTTATTATTATTAGTACGAAACTTTTTGGTTATATAATAGATAGATTTGGTGATTTATCTCTCACAAGTAGAATGCTCTAAGCGCTCAATACGTTGCTGAGTTTGCTAACCCCCCCTCCCCCCTCTTTGTCTTCTCTGTCTTTCTGTCTCTGTTTTTGACACACAGATATAAATCAGTTCTGTCTGCCTGTCTGTCCAACCCCCCCCCCCCCTCCCCTTCCCTCGTCTCCACGTTTCATGTCGTTTGCTTCCTTTAGCTGTTATTTTGTAGGAATATTTATCGGTAGTAGCGGTTTTAAGAGGCCTCACTATCTCCCTGTCTTGCTGTTGCTGTTGCTGTTGCTGGATTTTGAGTCGCCGCCGCGCCTCTCCCTTCCGCTGCTCCTACTCGGGGTGGTGCTGCTGCGAAGTGAGCCGATTAGTGACGCGACGAGTTAGAATAAAGTTCATTCCCAGCTCGTCCAAACAAATGGTAGTTTTGGCTTGTTCTCGCAGCTTCTCACCTCGTCGTCTTGGGCTCTTCTTCAACCTCATCGTCTGTCTCCCCACCGCTGGCGATCTCCACGGGGAGATCCTCCTTCGCCTGGCGCTTGAAGAACTTCTGCGCGTGCGATCTGATCTGGACCACGCTTCTCGTTCTAATGTGCTGGCTGATGAGCTTCCAGCGCTTGCCGAACTGCGACGAGTGAATTGATGTCAACGGGTTAGATTTGATTAGAATTGGCTGTGGGCTTTGAGAGAGACTGTGCTCGTACTCGCGCTGGTTATGGTGTCGGAGACAGGGCCTCACCTTTTTCAGTCCTTCCAAAAACTCGGCGTGCTGCGAGCGGAGCAAGAGAGGAGCGAAGCAACGAGTTAGAGTTATTTAGCGGTGGTGATAGTGGCGAATGACCCCAACCCTAGGAAACGAAAGATAACGCAAAAAAGCTCAACTCGCAGCTACTCTCTTACCTCCAGGTCCGTCCACCTCCCGATGTTGCTACCGTCCGGCCCGGTGATGGCTGGTGGAGGGGTCTTTGGCGACTTGGGTCCGCTCTTGACCTTGCTCAAGACCGTTTTGTCCTTCTGTGAGTGGGTTGTGGGGTTGCGGGGTGAAGCGAAGAAGCGAAGAAGCGAAGAAGCGAAGAAGCGAAGAAGAGAAGCGCGGTTAGAAGAACTGTTGACCAAGGGTGTGGGACTCACTTCACTTCACTTCCCACTTCCACAGGTCAAACTCTCAGCGTCACGCACTAAAAAAGAAAAGCTCACCTTCGGGTCGACGCCACTCTTGCTAGAGGAGGCCTTGCTATTCTTGGGCTTGGTCTTGGTCCTGGGACTGGGGCTCCCCTTTTTCGGCGGCTTCCCGTCTCCCTCGACCACGTTACGAATCAACCCAACGTCGATGGAGAGCCGAGCACCAGAGTCAACTTCCATCGGGCTCGTGGAGGCCGAATGAGCGTGATTCCGTTTCTGCGGGGCGGCGGCGGGGACGAAGGAGAGGGGGGTTAGAAGGGCCGTCTACTCAGATTTCAAAATTTTGGAGGCGCCCCGAGCCCCGAGCAGTTTCCGAAATGAAATTTTGGGGCACCTCTTGGTTCTCCAGAACCACGCGGTTTCGGCGCGATTGCGCCCGACGGCCCGTCATTTTCCGGTCCCAGGCGGTCCCTCTTTCATCCCTCCCGTTATCTCCGTCTCCATACCCCCCAAACCCCAAGGGTTCTCAAGTTCACCTCACCTCGAGCTCATGTAATTCAGAATCGAGCAAAACCTCGAGGTCTTGCATCATGCCGAAGGCCCCGTGGTCGACATGCTCGGCGAATTCGACGTCTGTGTCGTCGTAGCCGTATCCGTCGGAGAAGGCGTGCGCGACATTGAAGGGAGGGGTGGGGGCAGCTGAATTTAGCAGGCTAGATTGAGTTGACGAAGACTCTGAAGAGCTGCCTGAAACCATCGTCGGCTGCGATGCGGGCGGGCGACTGGAGAGCTTGGCCAGTTCGCTGGCGTCGGAACCCAGAATTGACTCCAGCGAGGCCGCCAGTTCCTCCTGAGTCTCATCCGTTGTGCGCGACGGGGGAATGGGAACGTTGTTAAGGATTGTCCCAAGTTCTCTGAAACCGTCGGGGAGGGCCGAGATAGAGTCCCTGGTAGACGCTGAGATCTGTAGGATGTCGTCCAGGTCGCTCGGGTCGATATCTTGCATCCCTGCCATGCGTCTTAAGATGATATCTAGTAAAATGTTGGAGATAAATTTCAGCGCTGGCTTGGAGTGCCAGCTGAACTGAACTGACCAATTTATGTTGATTTGAGCGCGTATGGGTGAGTGAGGATTGTTGGAGCGGAGCGAAAAAATACTGTCGAGTTGATATGTGGCTGGGACTAACGGGGTTGTCGACCTCTAACGTTCTGGAGAGAGCCACTTGATACCCAAAAGAGGAAGATAGTGCTATGTGAAGTTTTGGTGTTTGGGGGGGGAAAGGGTGAAAGGGTGGGAGGAGGGGGTCAACAGGACGCTGACCGGCTACGAAACGAATATCATTCCGAACCGTCGTCTCAGATTCTTCATTGACCCGCGTTAAGTTGGAATAATGGGGAAGCAAAGCAAAAGAGTGACAGTCAAGAAATAGTCGGATTTTCATAAACCAAAACACGCCTCGCTTTCCTTCCTTTATTAATATCCTCCTCGTCCCTCCTCCTTCACCCAATTTTCATCGGGTGCGCCTCCGTATTAAGCACATATTTCGTGAGATCAATCCCCGAAAAGTCCTGCGCCTGCGTGATGTAAGCGTACTTTATCGTCTCCGCTATCCAGAACGTCTCCTGCTTGTCGTCGTTGCCCTGGCAGCATTTTCGGGAGGCGGTGAAGACGTCGGGGTGGGCGCCGTAGCCGTACTTGGACTTGCAGTGGTTGTCGAAGGCCTGCCAGATGTTCCATGACCACTCACGGTACTTCACGTCGCCGGTTACTTGGTAGAGGACGAAGAGGGACTCGAGGGTTTCGGGGCGGAGGATGTTCCACCTCATGCTGCTGATGGGCCTGAAGTCGGCGTTGCCGCCGGGGCCGGGGCTGCCGCTCTCGAAGAAGTAGACGCCCTCAGCGGCCAGGCCCGTCTCGGTGCGGGCGTACATCTCGTAGCACGTCGAGGCGAGCTGAGTGGAGCGAGTAGAGAGCAGCGAGGCGAGCAGTGAAGCGAGTAGCGGAGAGGAAAGAAGCGAGCATAACGATCGGCGGTCACCTCGTTAGAATTGGATTGGGTGGGTAGGGGGGGGGGGGCGTCTCGCGGTCTCCCTCTTAGATTTTCCTCACCTTCTCTGCCAAGTCGAGGTCCTCCTGCGCCGTGGGAGACGTGGGGTTGTGGAGCGCTCCCAGTGCTACGTTTGGGGGGGGGGGAGGGGGGGGTTAGAAAAAGCCCTCCTACTAAATAAAAAATGCCGCGCAAACAAAACACTCACCCAACAAACCCGGTACGAAACAAGCCAGATGCTCCATCTTTCCCCCCCTCCCGTTCGCGCTCCCCGAGTCCGTCAGGTACGTCAGCCCCCCCGCGCTCTTCTTGATGAGGCTCTTCTTCATCCCTTCCACGGCTTTATTGTACATTTCCAACAACCTCGTATCCTTTTTACCTCCCCTCGGATTGTAAAGGTAGTACTTCAAGAAGTATTCGTAGGCGGAGTCGCCGGAGGCTCCCCAGGATACGACGCCGTTTAGCGAACCGCTGGCGACGTTCATGGACATGGGGTACATGCCGTCGCGGGATTTGCCTTGAATGACGTCGAAGAATTTCTGAGGAAATGGGGAGGCGACGTTAGAAAATCAAAAACGTTCAAAAATACGTCTCCCCCCCCTTCTCTCTCCACCTCCACTCACCTCCGCAACATAATACTTCTCCTCCCTCGTATTCTTCGCGAGACTTCCAAACTCCACCTGCAACGTCCCCGCCTCCGCAATCGTCGTCTGCATCCCTCCCCCCCCTCCCCCCCTAAAAAAGTTAGTATGCGGCATCGCAACTTTAGTCTTCGTATTAAAAGCTCCCAAAAGTCCGTCCCCTAAACTCCTCGCTTTCTCTAACAATATTTTTTCCCCGCTCAACTCATAAGCGCTAACTAAACCTCCTAAAGCTCTTATCGTAGTCTCGAAAGTACTCACACCAGAGTGCTGTCCATGTTCAAAGTCAAGATGTGAATCAATATATTCTACAGCTTTTTGGAATTCCGAGAACATACCACAAATCCATAAAGTATCCAAAGAGTCGAGGATATGCATGGATATACTGCCCCATCTGTTGTTGGGTGTACCTGAGGTTGGACGGGTTTCATCGGCGCCGTAGGAGGTTTGAACGTGGCCTGACCAGACGAAGGAGAGGCCGGATTTTATTGTGGAGAGGCGGGAGGGGACGGGGGGGGAGTACGGGGTGCGGAGGAAGGGGGAGGGGGTGGTGGGGGGAGGGTTGGAGGGGTCGAAGGGGCCGGGGACGGTGGACGCGGTGGGGGGAGGGGGGGGCGGAGGGGGAGGGGG